>JAFJYG010000504.1:0-39417 GCA_017366145.1 Cadophora sp. M221
GAGGTATAGTATTTAGGGGGAGGGAGGGGGGTTCGTAACTAGAGAGGATGATCTTTTATGGGCTTGGGGAGGTTTTGGAATACTGTAGCATTGTATTTTAGTGGGGGAGAGGTTGGGAGGTGAGGTGAGGTGTAAAGGGTGTATGTGTGTATGTGTGTATGTATGTATGTATGTATGTATGTATGTATGTGTGTATGTGTGTATGTATGTATGTATGTATGTATGTATGTATATAATGAAGACTGGGTCGGCCCCGACGGATAAAATTATAGTACACGAGATCGAGTGTAATGTATCATCTCGAGATTCGTTCGTGAAGCGCGCAGCAAGGAATTTGAGGTTGTATTCAGAGATTACTCAAATAAGTCGCTTATTCGTATCAAGAACCACAGACGCGTAAACAAAGTATCGGTAGTCCCCACGTTGGTACGCTGTTCTGTGCCTAGTCGGTATTTTCTTACATTACATTGCATGGACTCTCCTTCTTGGAAACAATTGACTGGATTGATTGAAAAGAGCCCAAGATAGGCCGGTAATAGTACTTACGAGATCAAACAACAACAAGTATATATAGCACAGGCCACCCAATCCTTAACCTCCATGTCGTCTCTGTCTCAAAATATGAATTTGCATGGCAACCACCGGTTATATCATTTATTTCGCTCTGCATCGAGGGGGTTTGCATCCGTCGGGTGTGTGATCGGGCTGAATGGAGGATGGTCCAGAATAAACTATTTCTTCCTTGGGTGTGGGTTCTTCGTTGATGACTCTATTTTTTGTAGTTGGTGCTGTTGCTGTTGATTTTGACGTCAAGTTCGGCTGTATAAAGCGTCGATGTACGGGGTGGATGTCGCCAGCTTCAAATAGTCTCGACCAATTAATCTCATCATCTGGAACTGCCTCGTCACTTCACCACACTTCTTATCGTTTCATTGTCCGAATCGTCGTCTAACCCAGCGAGATGGCTTTCCAACCACTCTCTCACGGGCTTCTGCCACTTGCAAGCCCCGAGTACTGAGATCTTTTTCCCGGCTCCATTGACATACCTCGTCTTCGCACCTCTCTCCACAAGTATCTTCACAATATTAAGTCTACCCATTTCGCATGCCAAAATCAGAGGCGTTTCCCAATCCTCGCTTTGGATTTCGACATCCACCCCAGCATCTAGCAGAATGGCAACACAGCCTGGATTGCCGTATCGCACAGCCGTTAGGAGAGGTGGCGAAGTCAACCGATCCGCTTTCGTACAGAGTCTATCGAAAGTATCCCTGTCAAGATCTCGCAGTATCTTCTTAACTACATCATCACGTCCGTGCCAAGTGACAATCTCGAGGAACCCTTCCTGGTAGGCGAAGTTGAGAGCAGAGAATGACCAGTTGTCAACAGCTAGAGGGTCGGCGCCTTGCTCAATCAATCTCTTACAGAGAGCGAGGTGGCCTTTGCCCGATGCTCTGATGAATGGCGTTCTACCATCTGTGTCTCGCGCGTTGACGTGCGCGCCGTGGTTGAGTAGGTTCTCTGCGAGCCTCGTTGGATCTCGCTTGCTGGGGAGGTCGCAGACGACATGTAGACCGCTGGAAGTGCAGTTCGATGTGATGTCGATATCGACGGCGCCATTCTCGAGGAGCTTGTCTATCGTCTTGGTGAATCCGTATTCGACTGCTAGGCGTAGTGGGGTATACCCATTGATATCTGGGATGTTCACGTCCGCCCCGCAAATCAGCAGTAGATCTACCATGCTGGGATCGTTCTGAAGAATCGCGAATATTAGCGGTGTCTGTCCGTCTTCGTGTTCGGTACATGAGGCTGTGTTGACGTTGGCGCCTGCTGTGATGAGAATTCTGGCGATGGGTGATTGCTCTAAGCGAAGAGCCATTGCGAGGGGATGGCATATATTGCAAGAGTCGATGGGACGATTGAGATCAACTCCTCGTTGAACGATCGTCTCCACGAGATCGAGCTTGTGCATCTCGATGGAAAAACGTAGTACTTTCTGGAGAACGAATTGTGGTGTATCGAATATTGTGTATACACCTGTTATATCATTTTCATCCAAGACAGAGCTTAGAGTTACTAGATGTTCAATTACTTTAGCTGGTTTTCATGTTTGCAGATAGAATCGCGCTACGGTGAGACTTGCCTCCATTAGTATTGGGACTTGCCGTTCGAGATTGGCTAACGAGAGTCCGTAATTCCACATTTCCCCACGTCATGACCTCGATTCTAACATCTAATTCGGGATCGTTCGAAATCTGAGCACCGTTCCCCAGTACTAGTCGGACAACTGACACATTTTGGCTTTGCAGAGCCATTTGAAGAGGTGTTTCACCTGCTACGCTCTGTTTGTTGACATTGGCGCCTTTCTCTATGAGATACTGACATGTGGTAACAGGCCCCAGACAGGAAGCCATATGCAAAGGTGTCGTTCGCTCCAATTCAGTCTGACAGTTCACATCAAACTTAAGGTCATCGATCAAATATGAGATGGATTCCGCAGTTTTCTGAGTGAAGCCTCCTAACACTGCAGCTTGAATGGGCGTAGCATCAAGCCAATTTCGGTGCCTCGTGGTGATCTTGCACGCCTCGCTCGAAGAGACGTTACATCGTCTGAGGACGCCAGTTGCCCCAGCCATACAAGCTCGCATGACCAAAGATGTCCCTTTCGTAGCTGTGGCTCCGGTGTTAGCACCGACTTCGATCAGGTACAGAGCAATCTCCTTGCCAGACATATGCGTCAAATCTATACTCAAAAGTGGAGTTGTGCGATATGAATTTCGAGATATGAAGTTCAAAATGCGAGGATCTTGTCGGACTAGGCTTTTCACCTTCATCAAGTCAGGATTCTTAGCAGCAAGATGGAGAGGTGTCCATCCTTTAAGATCGGTGAGACTTAAATCCGGGGTTTTCTCAACAATCGAGTCGAAAATTTCCATATCACACTTGAGGACGCATGCCTGAAATATTGGCAAGTGGTGGGCTGTAGTTTTGTCTGTGGAAAACCGGGGGATCAGGCTGAGAAGCTTTTTCCAAACAGCCTGGTCCTGGTGCACACCATCTCCGAGGTATTCAGCCAATAATTTGGACGCGATACTTTTCAGCTGTTCCGGGACCTTGGAATGGTACCTTTCCACCGCCTTGTCGATGATGAATAAGAGTATATCTGTTCCATCAAAGTGAAATACACGGCCGGACGTAGTGACCCGCTCGTCGCTGCGATTATAATTCGACTTCCCTATCGTCCTTGAATTAAGATGGCTAGCGAAGAGCATGTCACAACTTGTCCATCCTTTGTTGTCTTCCGTGAACATGTCATACCCAGAGCCAAGATATAGCTTTAGCCAGGGTAAACAGTTCAGGAGAAGATGTGGCCACGTGAATGGGCATTTGACCGTGCGAGTTTCGAACGCTTGCCACACGAGAGCTGCAACTCAGGAGGTCTATTACAGGCTGCGTAATACCCAAATTCTGTGCTCGAGGTTTACTGGCGATACTTGGCAACAAATGCAATGGTGAGTTGCCATCGGAGTCAAGGACGAGAGGGTCCGCCCCGTTCGTTGAAAGCACGCCGACGATACTCATTCTAGCACTCCAATCCTTCGTGGTCATTGCACTATGAAGGGCTGTTGATCCTTTGCTGGTTGTTTTGCTTGGGTCGAAGGACTTCTGTAATTAGTAAGAGACTGATCGCTGGAGCAGCCTGAGATATATTATCCTGAAAGATTATGCTTTTGACCCCGCTGCTTCAGAAGCCGAGCATACCGCATTATTGAATCGACGAAAGTTTCGACGGACCGCGCTCAAATGCTGGAGATGGTACGCTGTGAATGTTGAAGGAAAGTTTCATAACGCGGGATTGCTTTCCCTTGTTAAAGAGCTCTTCGGTTCGCAAACATTTCGAGGTTTTGTTTCCGAGTCATATCTCGTCTTGAACAAAGCGAGGAGCAACGTTCTGATCCAGAGACTCATCCATGCGTAACGTTCCAAATGCTGACCCATCTGGTATCTGCTGCAGATACTCCTTCACGGAATAGTGTGCAAGCTCGACCGTCCTATCCCTCTCCGTATATCTTACAAGACTACTACAGTACTTCAACAATTTGTGAGAGTTGAATGAGCCCCCGAATTTCTCGTAAGCCTTATTGGGTTGTATCATGACTATTTCTGAGAGAGCGGCGACTGTTGGCGGTTTTGGGCTGTGACAAATCCACTTTAGCGCACGAACGACGAAGTTCTCTTCTTTGCCTGCACGGATACGTGTAAGGATTTGCTCATACGTTTCGAGGATGCCGGGAGGAAGATTTTCGAGCGCCTCATTTATAGCTTCGTCGTAGCTGAGCTCACAGAGAGCATCGAGTTGACACTCTACCCATCTGAACCTTGGATACAATCAGCTATGGGGAGCTCTGAGGAGGCATGTCAGCTAACTCACATGCCCTTGGCTCCACAAGTAAGCCTTTCTTGTATTTTCATTTTCAGATCGGCATTCTCCACAGTAAGCAGGTGATTCTTGGTGCGCTCTTCCAGTTGTGCAGCGACATATGCTTTGATGTCTTGGTTATCAGCTTCGACTGGATGCTCTGAAAATCCTGCGCCCATCAATCCCCTCCTAATATCTGGCTCGTCTCGGCTGAAGCACAACATCCGAAGGGTGTCTGTTTCACCACACAACGGGACCAAAGCCTGTACAATGCTAGAATGCTCAAGGCACTCGTCCAAACCATCGACGATGACCGAGACGGTCGAAAATAGAGACACGACATCGGCGAACGTCGCGAACAGTAGCTTCAATGGTACAGCCGTTACGGATCCATAATCCCTCTCGAATTCAGCCCGAAATGACTGCAATTTAGTGAACGCCTCAGGGCACTGCTTTCCGAGTTGGAGGAGTAACGAAGCGATGATCGTGTTGACATCCAGTGTAGGGAGAGCCTTGTAGTCGCAGAAGAAATACGCCACAGCCTCCATCTGAACATCCCCAGCAATTTCGACTGCTTTCAGAGACGACATATTCTCATATGCACCGACCCTAGCTGTAACGATAGCAAGAGCAGCCAAAGTCGTCTTTCCTGCCCCAGGAATACCATGAACCCATAACATCCTCTCATCTCCCGATTTCCACCCTTGGAACTTCTGCCCTTGAATGAACCACAGACCCGTTCCATTCTGTCGTCGCTCCGATGCGTTCCACAGCCATTTGTTCGGGTTGACGACACCGAAGTAGGACTGTGTTGCCGTATCCTCCATATCCTTTTTGATCTCCTTCACAGTTCTCTCAAGTCGCCTCATTTCGCTGAGGACATTATCTCCCTTCTGCATTCCCGCTTTCAAGACCTGAATCTCGTAGGCTGAGAGATACAGAACGATTGTTGACATGTGGCGCTCTATACGATCCACAAAGTCTTTGATCTTGCTAGCATTGCGGACCCATCCAAATCTCTCCCGGATAGACAATTTGCCAGGTGGCCCTGAGGCTACGATCGGTGGAACAGAGACCATTTTCTTCTGCTCCTCGAATCTGAGTAGAATGTGACTGAGTTCCTCGAGGGTCTTTCGACAGAGTGCCAGAGCCTCGAATTCAGGAGTTGATGGAATGGCATGAGTACTGAAGCTACCTAGAGCACATTTGACAAGTTCGATTGATTGCCCGACGCTCCCTAGCTCGAGGCACAAAGTGATGAGATTTTTGTTCGCATCTTTGTATGTTGTAATGAGCGATGTCACTCCACTGGTGACAGCCCCAGTGAGGCTCAGAAGTCCTGCTATCGACGCACTGATACTGAGCGGATCCATGATGAGTTTGGAACCGTGTAACCTGATGATCAGACAAGGGGGGCCTAAAGGCCTGTAAGTAGACTCAAAATTCCCATTTTCAAACTGTCTAGTCTAAACTCGGAATTCCTAAATTTCGAGTTAAAAATGTGGAGATGGTGTTTATCCTGATATATGATCCTCGATGATCGAGCTTATGCCATCGAGAACGGGTGTCTGCCTGGCTGCAGCCCAGGTGCGCAGCAGTCTTGTGGACATGGCGGCTCAAAACTGGCCAATCAATGACTCCAGATTCAACAGTCCCACTCCTTACAATCTGAGGACAAATGAAGAAGTGGCAAAAGAAGCCATGGTTGATTTTACATTCGCACAAATACAAATCTGCCAGTCGATCGATACAGTCGTACAATACACGTATCATCATCCATCATGTCATGTCCTATTTGCGCCGAGATTCAAATCGTCTCATCTGTCAATCCTCCACTTGTGAGGAAATCCATATCCAAACTCCGTTTGTATCGTGAAAGCCCCCCCTCCACGCTAATATATGCAGCTCAAATGCTCCGATACCTAGTCCATAGGTGGACATACCCAAATCTTTGATCATATCACACTAACGCCATCGCCTCGCCCAACCATAGGATTCCCTCCTGTGACTCGCGCCCCGACTAGTCCCCTCCTATCTCTCCCCATCCGGCCTCTTCCAAGCCAGTTCAACTTCAAGCCTCTAGTCAGCTCTTCCATTTTCTTCTGGCTGTCCTCATCACCGCCTCCTCCGACTCCAACGGATGCCAAGACACTCATGCATTGCAACATCCTGCCCACCATCTCCGTGAGCTGCTTACTGCTGTCTTCAACAGTCTTATCTCTCTGCCCTCGGTTCAAGGGATGGAGGGGATGGGTCGAGGATGGGGTGAATGGTCTCGCGGGAGGTGGCGGAATATTGGCTATTCCTAGACCCGATGGCTCTGAGCCGTATGACACATTGCTTATTGCTCTGCTGCGGTTTCCGCTTCCATCACCCGAACTACCACCTCCTAGCAAAGTCGTGGTTTGAGAACCATATGAGGCATGTGATGGGTCTAACGACATAGCCGTCGATGGTCTACCACCCGAGAAAGAGTCCGGGGATGTAGACAGGATATCTGTCGCGGGTATTGACAGCGATATGGACTCTAGCGAGAGTCGAGAAAATATTGTCTTTAGTGTGTCGAATCTGGGGAGAATTACGGTGTCTCGGTATGCCGTCAAGACTATGCGACGAACTTCGAGGGCTTGTGACGCGGGGATGTTCCCGCTGGAGTCCTTGGTTGAAGTGGGGAGCGCTCCCCAAAAATCACGGGCTTGTTCGGGTGTCATAAGCGGGCCATGGCCAGAAAATTCCAAATCTAAGGGCAGGAAGACTGCTTGCATATATGGCAAAACAGAAGTGAATGTGAACAGCCACATTTCGACTAGATGTGGAATGAGTCGTTCGTCCGGAGTCCGTCTCAGAGTTTGGTCGAGGGAACTGAATCCTGTGGCCAATAGATCTCGAAGATCCTCGACAATCAAGTTGGGAGTGCGCTTCTGGATACATCGTTGAATGTTCACACTATCATCGTAAGCAGAGTAACACGGAAACTAGTATTAAGAGCATACGTTACGAGGCGGTTGAAATCCTCCACCGGTAGACGCAAGTCTTCTCCCTCGAATATGATCAGGAGCTTGGCTTTCAGATATGGCCAAGCATCATCAGGCCCTAAGTTGGTAAGTCCGTACTTGCCCAGTTCTGGGTCTCCACCATAAAGACTGGGTGTATATCCATAACTCCCAGCGGTAGAACCCTGGTATGATACTCCGCCTGCAGATCCTAGACTCGAAGGACCTGGCCACTCATTGCTGTTTTGATATGACAACTCACTCTCCCTGAGTGCATCGGACTTCTCCTCTTTTTTCTTTTCCCTTAAAGCCCTTCCGCCATGTCGTAAATCCAACCCACTCATGCTCTTCGCAAAACTTGTACTTGTAGGTCCTGGACTCGGTGGGAGGTTAAAATTGTATAGGCTACTCGGGGCACTAGGATCGACCGGTCTCGAGTTGCTGGCGGCCGAAGATAATGGCAAGTGATGGTCATCCTTGCTGCTCAACTTATGCTTCTGCCTCGAGAGAAAGTGGTGCTTATGCTTCTCCTTGTCCTTTTCCGGCTGTTGAGAGTCGACGGCCCGAATGGTCGCGGAGGAGGAATTGGCCATGCTGTACATACTGGCAGCGCTCGACATGGAATCTGTCAAACTGTTGGTACTGAAATTTCCTCTTTGGAGGGACGCCAGTGTATAGGAGGCCATCTTACTAGGACTTGGGAGTGCGCCGGCTCGTGCGTCTTTATCTTTGCTTATGCCAATCTTCGTGGGCCTGGAGAATAGCTTTACCTTGGATTTCTCGGTCTTCAGTGGCTTGTCCGGTTGCAAACGGTGTACCGATTCGTGGTCCGTAGCTGGCAGTCCGGGAGAGCTATTGGGGGACTTGGGAAACACTATATTGGCAGCAGTTTGCGCAGCGTTCCCGTGTGATCCTCCTAACAATCCGTTCTGATATATCTGTCCACCAAAGCTGGGCTCCCTTGGTCCTGAAGCTTCTGTCAAGCTTAACATAGGCGGGCTGATCGGTCCTCCTCTCGATGGTCTGCGGCTCTGCGAACCATTGGATCCATCATTCATCGGTGAGGGAACCGTCTGCGACCTCTGCCTGTTATGTGTCTGGTGCTGCATTGCTGCTTGCGCAGCGATTTGAGACGCACTTAGCCCATTATTGACGTTTGCCATGCTTCCAAGATTCGAGTTCGCCGCAGTTGGGAGGTATGGTTCGAAAGATCCCTGCGTTTGGGAGTGTTTCCTCCCGTGCCCACGGTGGAAATCGGACGTCGCAGATTTCGGCGCAACACTCAGTGGTGATGCATTCCTGGAAGGTTGCGGGCCTAGGGCTGTATTGAGGGTTGGGCGAGAGAAGTTCTGTAGACTGCTGGTGCTCGAGTTCGCGGGAGAGGAGGAGTAGAAAGGTCGAGGAGGGAGAGGCGTAGGCGTAGGTACATTCTGCGGAGCTGCTGCTGTTCGAGGTTTGCTGATAGTGATAGGTTCGTCCTCATCGTCGGACGATTCAACGCGTCGCAGGGCGGGCCGTGAGTTTGCAGGTTGGACCATAGGTGAGAAACTCCCTGGAGCTCGATGTTGAGGAGTCCCTGTTCGAATAGGCTGTGACTGTGACATGGTTCTGGATGTATGGACTGTATGGCGTGCGTGTGCAGCGTTGTGAAATGCATAAATAATGGGGTTTCACATAATTTGATCGCCTGGGGCTGTATGGAGGGGTAGTAGGAAGATGCCTGCGAGTTTCGATGTGGCCTGGGCGCGTCGGAGTGGTGGAGTGATTTTATTGCTGCTGATTTAAGGAGTGTGAGACGTATTCCAGAAACAGAGAAAGTGAGGGTATTCCCAAGGGAGGATTGGAGTGGACTGTTGTATGATATGGTATGGCGTTGTCCTTGCTGTTCAGAGGTGATGGATGGTGGCGACTTGACTTGACTCCACTGCCCTGGCTTCAACCTCGCCTCGGCCGCTTGCACTAGCGCGACTTTATTTAGACTTCAACTAGAACAACAACACTTCCGTCTCGCTTCTATGGGAAACAAACACCCGAATCTCGACACCCTCATCAAACTGATGTTGACTTCTGCATGATTACACTCCTCTATCATGCCACTTCTTCACAAGCTCGGAGACTGGGGGTTGAAAGACGAGTTGTCCTGCCCTTGGCTGCCCCGCCCCCAACCTCCCTGTTTTACCTCCGTACAAGTCCCTCAACCGAAACATGCCATCTACATTGCAGTGTGCAAACCACCAAATAGAATGATGATTGATAGTGCTCCGTTCGTTTACCAATTTACCAGAGTCTACCAGAGTAGCTGGGTTTTCACGGCAAAGTGGTCAGAGCGCTGCTGCTCGGGTGTGTTTACCTCTTGTCTAGTCTCGAATCGCAATCGAGTTGAAATACACACTTCTTACCGTCAGCTTCGTTTTTTTTTCATGATCCCCAGTGAGAGCTACTGTCCTCTATGTCAGAAGGAATGGTTTTAGATGCAGATGCCATACTGTTCTCTTCCAATGTGGACTTGCTTCTTCCAGATCGAGCGCCGATCTTTTTCCATTCCTTCGCAGCTTTTTCCCTTTCTCAAACTATATTCACTACCAGCTACCTTTTGTACAGGAAACTATGGACAGCGCTATCGGCTCTCAAAAGCGGTGATTGGGAGAGGTATGCGGGATGTTCTTGGGTTCTTTTATCCGCCGGGACGAGAGTTGTTTTAGGGTCTCGCTGGTGTTTGCACGGTCATGGGTTTCTAGTTGCTGCTCATGTTTCTGCTGCACATGGAAATCCTTGTTTTGATGGAAGGAGCAATGAATGGTAACTGAAGTTGGTGGATCACGCCTGGTCGCACTTGCCTACTGATGAGCCTAACATGGAACATAAAACAATCTGGCTTCAACCTCAGAGTATTTTTACTCATTCTCCCCAAACAACGACATCTTTATCAAACTGTATGACTCTAGAATTTCTATATCGCTCAAGTCACATCTGATAAATACAACATTGAAATTGCCCACCTCGACTACACCAAAGGAGAGACCGTGAATTCCAGGTGAGGACCCCGAAAAAAACCCACCAAACAATTCCCGTCAAACTTTCACTCTACTGATCCAAACACAGAATATACGGCTCCACCATGGCTTCCAACGATCCAATGTTCTCCCCCCGAACCCTCGAACAGCAAAAGAAGCCACGCCAAGACACCGTGTCATCCAGCCAGCATCTGGAGCGAATCGCCCAGCACCAAATGGAAGAAAGCCAGCCTTCGAAGAGACTCAAAACCGAGCCATCGGGCGATACCACGAATAGCAATCCACGGATCAAGCAAGAGTTTCACAGAGCCAGTATTAAACTCAAGGAAATGCCACGGTTTCAACCACCGGCTGATGGCCCGACAACCAGCTCGAAACGTCAACAATCTTTGTACGACGTACCGGAGTTCATACCCAATGTCCCACATGCAGTCAATGTCTACCCTAATGTCCCACCCGCAGTCAATGCCCAACTAAAATATCTTGCTGGGATAATGAATCGTTCTGCTCACCCACCTAATCCTCACGGATTTGCTCCGAATTTCCCAGTTTCAGTGATCGGCAATGGCTATCAACCATATTCCGTTCAGCAACCGATTCCTCCAAGGCCTGCTCCGAATGTTCCAGCTCCAGCAATCACCAATGATCGCCTACAGAATTCTCATCAGTATCCTCTTCTGGCACAATTACCTCATGGACTCGCTCCAAGTGTCCCAGCCCGCATTAGTGGCATTCCCATCGATCTGGGCTTGGGGTTGGATACGTCATTTCCGTTTTTCGTCAATATTGTGACTACTTTCGATGGTAAAATTCATCCCTATCCGATCCACGGAGATGGTCACGGTGTGTATGCGATAGTACCTACTCAACCCTCGGCAGCATCAGCCCGGAGTTTAGAAATGCACATCATCCAGTGCAACATAAGGTCGGGACAGGGGTTCCTAGATGCTATTTCCAGATTGATTCCGCAGCAAGATCGAAACACTGTACCCCAGGCTATTGGCAATTGTCATCCCATTCGTGCAATAATGATTGTGGCTTGCTGGAAGGGATTCCACACCTTGGGCTCGAGCACTTCAGCTGCGAAAGACGAGGCTGGCCTGGTCAAAATCATGGATATGATAAGATTGAGAGGCTTCGTAGATCATTTGGTCGTCAATTTCAAGTGCACGAGGTGATAATTCTTGGTCCAAAAATGCTCTGAGCGAGGAGGAATATGTAAGCTTAGGTGGCCACACATGGAATCGGAGTTTGAGCCTGTCGTACAACATAGCGAGCGAGTTGGCATTCACTCCTTCAGCAGAAAATTAAGAAACATCGCTTCAGCATGACACCAGAGACTATTAACCCTTCCTTGAAAAGATGTTTATTTTGATCCCTGCAACCTCTGTTCTAATCGCGTGATTTAATTTATTAGCCCCCAACGCCGTCCAATTTCTTCCTTGGAAAATACTTCAACTGTTTACAGATATCATCCACTGTGTTTTATGATGGAGATCTTGTAGTAAAATTGGTATAAAAAAAATATCTACGGTGAGGCTCTCGAGAGCAGTAATCACAGGTAGCTATCTACTTCAAAATAAGTTGTACGTTTATATACACTATTTAGAATTATAGTTACATATATCAAACATTTTATCTTTGATTTTTTCAAGTTCAGAATTCAGATTTGGGATTTGAGATTTCGGTGCAAGGGTTCTGTCGTCGAGGTTGCTAAAGCCCATGGTACAATGGCAGAGATCTCCCCAAGATCCAATTACGAGACTTGTTTTTTTCTTTATATGGTAGCAAGAACTGCTCATGTGTGCCATCCCACTAGTCCTTGTGCTTCAACAGTCCTGATTGTTCACACTCGAGCCTTTGTCTCGTCGTTGCTGCTGTAATCGAGAAAGTGTTTGCTCAGTAGCTTGCCCAAGGTACGTGGAGGGGAACGAGCATGAAGGCGCGGAGGATCAAAACTCCATGGCTTATGTTTGGAGCACTGTGCCGGTTCGTGAGATCTGGTGTTCTTGTTGTTCTGCCGTGCAAAGGTCATGTCAAACTTGAGGTTCTACGCTACAGTACACCATCACCACCACCACCACCACCTCAACCAACCTTACCTTGTGTAGGCCACTTCACTGCAATATCAACGTTGAATAGAACATCTAGAGAGTATGAAATATAGCGCTGATTCAGAGCTTTCATCTCATGCTTGAATTCTACTTGCTAAAGTACTAGTCTGGTGACTCATCACAGGAACTGTCACTTTAGAATGTTCTAAAGCGTGGCATTCACACCGCCAGGATTTAACCTAATAAGCAAGCTTATTGAGGCATAATATCATAGTCTTACAAGATTCAAAGCTCAATCTGGCCCTTCAATACTTAGTCGTGGTGCATGGCGACGTTTGTTCCAATAAATTATCTACAAATTGTGATGACTAGAAATGTTGAAAATATCGCAAAAATATCCCAATCGATATCGCCCAGATCTCGCGGACCGATATCTAGATTCCTATTCAACCCTCGCCCAGGAATTGGAAAGCCTGGCCAATACAGCCTAGGGATAATCTGTCTGGCGAGCCCCAAGCCAATCATTATGAACACGTAATCCTCGGTTTTAGGTCCGTGGAAGTATGCGTCTGTTGCGTAGTTCACCTGTTCAGCCATCCAAGTCTGAGACTTCTGAGCATACGCTATCAAGTAATCGTTGATGAATTCGTTCCAGCTCCTTGACAAACCTGCCGCCCCAATCATATTTTGCTCTATCAGTAGCATTTCCCGGGTGAGCGCGCTCATGATCCTCCAAAAATAATTTGTATCTCTGGACGATGCATGAATTGGTAAATATTAGCAGCCTATAATGGTCAGATGTGTTGCTTGACCCAAGTAAAGATACTTACCGTCTGAAGGTTTTCCATTCAAAGGGTATGGCTACCGCTGCCGTCAACAGCATTCCTAACCATTGTTCAGAAATTTGCGGCAGCAAATATTTGTCTGCAGTCAACCGCACGGCCCTTGGCGCAATTGATGCGTGCGGTCAACAAGGTGAATGGTGTCAAGTTGGTGACACTTCCAAATGTTTCCAAGATCCGGTCAAGTGGAACTCTAAGTTCTGGTGAAGTTGGCGTTACAGGTGGTAAGCCCCCAGGTAGCACGGGCTACATCAATATTTTTGTCACAAGTCCCCAAGGGAAAGTGAGAAGCTCAGTCTGTAGGCCACCGTTGGGCAATGGTTCTCCTATGATCCACTGAAGAAACCGGAAAATTTTCACTACCTGAACGACTCAACCAGTCAGTGAATTGCATGGAGATCTTTTGGCAATGGGTGGGCACGAGGGACGAATACTTATTTCACTTGTATGTTCAGCTTGTGCTTTGATTCCGGCGACGGGGACTGAGTCTTTTGTCACTTGATGACCGAATACATTGAAGTGGTTACAAGCTTCTGCCGCTTGGTACCAAACCAGCTCTGTTCCCGTTGATAGTGCGTTCAATAAAAGAGGAGTAGATGTAATATAAGGGCGGCTTTTAATCCTTGGTATTTGGGATTTCACTTTTCCTAATTTCGTCGGCACTGAAAACGTCTTCACTGCCTGTCCTGCAGGAAGACGTTTCTCTAAATGCCTAGACATATGTGATACATGGCTGTGAAGACTTCGCGCGACAAAGTCGGTCCCCATGATCTCGCTTTGCCCATCAGCAAAACATGATTCTGAATCATCGGAATCCAGAGCGGGGCATTGGAAGTCTGTAGAAGGAGTCAGGGTAGGTACCCGAATCTTACAGCAAAGCGACTTGGGTCTTGGATCTGCATGGCGTCATTAGGTCAGCAAGGGAATACTCTGATAAAACAGAGAAGTCGATTCAAAGAAGACCTACAGTTGCAAGTATTCGAGTCAAATGGGTATGGACCGACATTAGACCATCGTACAGTGAGTTCGTCAGGCATACACTCCGAGTCCTCGCACTTGGGGCTAGTACCTCTCCACTTGCAAATGTGTAAAGCTGATCCTGATGGACAGCATACTTGGTCTCGGTAATTACGGTAATGAAAGAAAGAGCACCACCAGCCCTTACTCCGCAGGCTTCCCCGCCCGTGGCTACAATATCCTCAGAGGGAAGGCAGTCCGTTCTTCCATCTTCCGTTCCTGCTCCACTACATCGCCACTATCAGCTTGTTCTCATATTTATGCCAGCGCCGGGATGCAAACTCACCAGTCCGTCCAATAGCAGCCATGTGCGACCGTTTCTGCAAGCGGCGAGTCGCAGCATAATGCCCTCTCGCACCTGGTGCATCTGTTATTATTGTTGCCTCCCCATACAGAGGTAAGGATGGTTGTCGATCCTGCAACGTATTGCCCGTTACAATCGTCAATATTTTCGCCTCCATTCCACCTGCACTACTTTTCAGTAAAATGCGAGCCTGCATCACAGCAGATTGGGACTCCCATATATTCATTCGGACAATCATCTTTGTCCCATCCAATCTTGGCCATGCCACCTGGACAGGCAGAAGCAGCGAGATCTCTCGAGTCAACACACTGACCCCGTCGTCTGTGACAATTCTTCCCAAGCTCAGCATCAACTGTTGTGATTTGTGATGTAGTTAACTCTTTGAACACTCTGCCGGGTAGAGTTACGGTGTTACTACCGCAATCACCTCCACTGCAAGTGCAAAGATTGGAAGGACATTCACCACGAAGACAGGTCCATTCGCAGAGTCCGCAATCCTCTGCGCCTTTGGGACCACCAATCATGTTTTTTTTCGGCGGGTGGAGATGGAGTCGAATATCCGGCACGTGTACATGTGCAAATTTCAGGAGGGCAGAAACTGTACGAGCATGAGAGACTTCACAACGCTGCATACGTACCATCAGCCATACCCGCAACACATCTTGGGATTGGAGGTGCAACAGGAACCGGGGCGGCACAGGTGTGCGCTGGAAGAAAAAATATATCAGCTTGTTACCTCTTGAACTTTTTTAATAAGACTCATCTCCACGAGCAAATGGAGGGTCGGGTTGAAGTGAAAACAACTTACCTTTTGGGTAAACTGTGCAGATATCTGGACATGTACCGTAATTACAAGCGAACCAGCAAAAGCCAAGGTATGTAGCATCTATTCCTGGACCTGGACAAGCATTGATATCTTTGAAGGTAGGCTTGGTGAGTGGAGCTCCCTGTTCTCTATGCTTAGCGTAGCTGATCTTGGAGGCTAGAAATAGCAGCTTACAAGGTTGGTACAAGTACATGCTCCTTTAGGACAGTAGTCGTATTTACAAGTAAACTCGCAAAGCCCCTGATACTTTGAAGCACCAAAGCCCGCCGTACATCCAACCTGGTCCAACCGGAGTGGAGATACAGTAGAAATAGCGCGGCCAGGGGAGCTGATGACAATTGGGTTCCAGTTCTGCATACCACTGGGACAAGCGCTGCTAATTGCACTCCCAGTAGCCGTCAAAATTTGAGCACCGGATCTCGAAAGAGTAATCATGTAATGACAACCCAACACCATTACTGGGAGCATGTATCCAAGTAACGGTAGAGGCAACTCCGCCAATAGAAACAGAAACCGTAGCTGAAGATGAAAGGAGAGCTGCGAAAAATACAGCGTCTTCGGCCATCTCTCCTGGCGAATACACCTGTTGTAATTGACTGGCGGTATTCCCTGTTGTTCCACCGGTTCCGCATGCGTTCTTAGGATGTTGTCGGTACCAGGCAACGACATTTTCGCTGCTGAAAGATGTTGTATTGGTCTTCGCGTAGTTGATAAGGTAAGGTAAGAAGGTCCGCCAAGCATCATGGGGCTTCTCAAGAACATAATTAAATGGCGATTTTCCAGCATCAGAGCCAAAAGTAATGTAAGATTTGTCTGAGAGGGCCGATATGATGTGATTCGCCATAGTCATTCCAAGCAATGATTTGGAAATATTCTGGCTGTAAGACAAGGACATTGATCCATCGATCAAACCATAATGAGTCTCCCTGCCATAACCAATTCTTCCGGAAACCAGGCATATTGGTGTAAAACCAAGGAGAGACCCCCATCATGTAGGGCTTTCTGTGAACATCATTAGCAATTTTGCTCTATTTCAAGCCAGGGAATCAAAATTTTCCAAGGACTCCCTGAAATGATCACTTATCCGTTGAGGGTATCTAGGTACGAAGCATCCGTGAAGGTATCCATCTGTTTAGGTCCAGTGGGCCAAGCAGCCTGTATCAAGGCTAACGCCCATCTCATCGAACTGCACAACTGCTGCGTGAAGCATCACGCATGACCAGAAGAAGAAGAAACTTGCTCACCAACTGAATAATCTATCCGCAACAACCAGATCCCACGCTGGTTTCGCTCCAAGTGACGACCAAGAAGGCATGAAAAGCAATTTGTTGCAAACTTGATGGCAGGCCAATCAACTGAAGCTTTAGGCCCTTCGAATGTGAGACAATCAGTCAAAAGTATGGTATGGTTGTAAAGTCTGGCTCTTCTAAGAAGTGCTGGAGGTGGTCTATATAAACATGTATACCCCTCCGAAAGGGGTCCGAGACAGGTCCGTACCGCCTCAGGCCTATTTCTGAAGAACCTCGGCACAAGCAGTTCCTTGCGTACCAACAGTGGTCTTTGATGTTCTTGTCGTTCACTATTTAGCAATAACCACGCAGTCGCCGAGTTCCTCTGGTTGTTTTCATGAATAATTTCTAGGTGGACTTTGTGCCCACTATGTTTCACTGCTCTAGGATCTGAATCGGAGTCATTCCTCAAGTCTGGGCCGCCGGTACTAGAAGAGCTGGTTCCCATTAGTCCAGCGTTCCGAAACAAATTAATGCATGCTTTAATATACGTACAATGCTGGGATATTGAGAATCGGCATTGCCCCTTCTAATATTCTGATGACATGGGCTTGACCGTTAGCTTTTGCTAATTGTAAGGGTGTACGCGTGCAACAACGTTAATGTCCTTGGTCAAGATTAACAACTGCGCGACAACTGGAGCATGTTAATTTTAAGCAGCCAGATGTACGGGCACGAATAGATGTTCTTAATATAGATATTCAGATTACGTAACGAAGAAGAACTATTTACAAGAGAAGACCTCTTCATATGGAGGAGACTTACTCTACTTCGGACTAACTAAGAGACAGTCACGTGATTAACACATGACTATACACAAACAAAGAGATTCTAAAGAACAACAAGAATCCGGTTATAGACGAAGGTTCAGTCTTAACTGGGATTTTCAGAAGTATTTTAACAAGTAACAAGTGCTCATTCTATGTTACAAGATATAAAAGAGTCCAGTCTTAACTGGTCGCCAGAGAAGTATCCTCTTTTGCTGTTATCAAACGCTTTATTAGCTTCGTGGCCCCATTCTATACCGCAAGATAGAGAAGGTTATAGCTATAACCGTGCTTACCAGGCTGGTGGAAGTGTTCAACTAGACAAGTATCCAACAACATCCGAACGCAAACATATTACTAAGGTATTTGTTTCAGCAAAGCCCAGGTTACACGATCCACCCCCAGATCCACAATATACTTGACCATATCTAGGTCGCATCGACCAGCTGCAATATGCAAGGTGGTCAGGTTATATTTCTCTTGGTATATTATTGTCCTGGTCCAATCGAGTAAATCAATTGTCAAAGGTCGTGATTCTGGATCGAGACTTTCACAATTTTGGAGGATTTCCGTAGCTGGTAGCAGAGCGCTCGCCGCCTCCACTCAGGCGCTAATTACCCTCAGATCACCCTTCAGCTCACCTGAGCATCTGAAGCAGTGCCTAGAATAGTCTTAGGAATGGCCTATTTCTCACACATTGTGATTAAACTTAAGTTAGCTAGATATCTATTTTTGAATGACAAGACGCACTGTTCGAGAGCACACTAGTGGATTGCTACTGGAACGCTTTCGGCCTAGGGTCAGCATCACAGATCTGTTGCTCGAGAGTCTAATACCGCCTCCTTATTCACACCTTCGTCGCCATCGCCAGGGACATCGAGATTTCATCCATATCAGCACCTCCGATTCCGGGACTCCTTACTCATCTGACAGATATATCGTCTCCCACCATTATATTGATGCATTCTTCTGAACCCCGCGTGTCCTCTCGCCTCAGTCAGGATTAGCTGGGTCATACGGGGCAGGGTCAGGTGCGGGGACAGCCCATATCACCTCCGCCACCACCTTGGATACAACAACGAGAACCAAAAAGAGGGTAAGATTAGTGCATCTCTTGGAAGAACAAATGTTATCAGGATCTGGAACTAGCAAACGAAAGTCTCGCGGAGAGATCTGGAAGCAGAAAATTGCGACGGACGTGACCTCACTTAAATCCTATCGGCTCCATCTCCTAAATTCCCTTATTTCATAGCTCTATGAACGCTGTGCTGCCCTAGACAATTCTCTTTCCCCCCAAAGTATTAGAACCATCTTAATCACGATGATTCATCTTGCAATTGCCCGCTCTGGAGTGAATTAGGACATGAATTACTATTCTTCTGGAGGTAGACATATGCTCCTTGGCAACATGCTAGTCCAAAACGGGTAAAGCGCTGGCGTGCCAGGCGCTGTTGACCACAAGTTCCTATCCAATCTTGAAATCACTATTTTCGCTTCTCACTTGGTCATATGGACTTGAAACTTGGGCAGCGTTATTCAGTTTACCGAAACTCTATGCCTCGATTTTGACAACATTACATTTCGTAAAGCTGGTATTTCTGGTGATGTCTAGCTGCACAGGTTATGTTGAATCTGGCGTACTCTTGGCGGATCCCGGTTACCGAGGCACCAAGCGACCATTTGGGGTAAACCTGGAACAACAATTGAGATGCAATTGCGACCGTTCCTTGAAGAAGGCAGTAAAATTAATCATCTACTAGTGAAAGTAAGGCCGTGGATTAGAAGGCGAGCAGAGTCAAAGAATGTGTTATAGAGCAATGCAGGGTTTGACTTCACCAAAGTTTCTCAGAAACCAAGAAGAATGAATACACGTTCCAGTGGGCTATCTGATACTAAAATGTACACAGGAAACAATTTTAATCGACGACAACATGAGCTTTGACTGTAAGCGTGCGGATGCTATCCATTTCGTCGTCCTCTTCATACCGAAACCCACGACATAGGACCCACAAGATCTTCTTGTCCCGACTTTTCCTCATGTCCAGCTGCGAACCTTCTTGGTCATACGGCTTATGCAGTTTCGGATCAAAGACATCTTCAATCGCTGGTTGAATCAAGACCACTTTTCCCCGAAGCGATTGTAGGTAGGACCAGAGTCGTAAGGTAATCTCGATAATATTTCTTCGTGCGTTAGACAATGACTTGTTCCCTTCGAACTTTGTCAAGGGTTGAAGGAAAGCTGCCATGGTTATTTCGAAACTTTCCACATTGGAGAGTAATGTTTGTTGAAAGTCTGACTTGTACCAAGTTCTCAATTGAACCTCTTGTAGAAGACGTACGCCTTGCCCTGGCCATCCTAAAAAGACAAGTTAGCAGATGTGTGGATTACGAATAACAGAGCACAATTACTAGCTTCTCCGGCGCTTGCCACTCCTGCCATCATTGCCCTCATTGACTTCATGTTCGGCAAGGCATACATGTCCTGTCGATTATCAATGACATCAAAAACAAACCAAGATACAAGGCTCGTGTGTACTTGAGAACGGGTGAGATGTTCCAAGTTGGTAGCAATCCGTAGAGAGTCTCCGCTGGGGATTCCAAGTATGGACCTCAAAGCCGCCGTGATTGGCTCATGATGTGTAGCTCGCTTGCCTCCAACTTCAAACCAATGTTGTCCCAAGGCGGCGGAGCTGTGGGCATCAACAAGTTCCCAAGTCGCTAAGGGCGTTTGTGATGGACTGTCGGAAATTGCCCCGTAACGATCGATTGTACTCTCTATCTCAATGTCGTAATCGAAGATAGCCTGTTGGAGGTTGCGAACAAGGCTGTTCACTAGACTGTCGTCAAAATCGCTGTATCTCTCTTCTCGTGCAGGCTCGAATTCGATGTCGTCAAGCGCAGCTAGGATATGGGTGGAGCCTTCGGTCGATGATATCTCCTCGATATCCTGCTTTTTGGTAACCTCGAACGTGTCTAGGAACGCCTTCCTCGTTGCCTCTCGTACAGCCTTATCACAACCCTTTCTTTGCTGGTCGGCACATTTCGGGCAAACGAACTTGATGATTTCAAGGCTCGACGCTGGGTAAAACACCATGCTTTGTGGCTCTCGGGGCTTCTCTTGGTGGAGCAAAAGAAAGAGACATGATAAATGGTACCACAGCTCACACGCCTTGATTTGACATTGAACCCAGGCGATCTTGGCGCCCGCCAACTTGTTCTTCCATGTGCGACGCTCAGGTCTATTGAGGCATAGTTCACATTCTTCTGATGAGTTGCTGCGCGAACTCTTCTGCCTGGACCCAAGCGGTTTTGGCAATCGACGCTTGTTGGCGGAAGAATCGGGGGGGATGCTATGTGGCACACGCGACGCCGTCTCCAAGGAATGCGACTGGCTGGTGGCAAAGTCTTCGCTGCAAAGAATTAGCAGGTGCATAAACTACATTCTCTTGATGTATACTTTCCTGCTGGTCTCAGAAATAGAGGTCTCTCGTTTGCGCTTCCCGTTTCCTGGATGAATCGGGGGTGGGATGAAGCCGGAGCCGGAGCCGGGTCCGGGTCGCACGCCGTTATTGCTGGATTGGGTTTTGCATTTGGACGACTGTGCCTGTTTGAAGCGGCGCCGCTGAGCCTTGGAAGTCATGCTGTTGTGTTGAGAGAGTGATGATGGACACAGACAGGATGAGGAAGAAAGGCAGGCATATAGAGGGATAGAGAGAGGGGAGAGATAGTCCCAACAGTCAGTCGTGTTTCCATGTTCCAACGGTCGCACAATAAGGGGGGGCGGGGGATCCGTTTGACCCTGAGAATCTGCCTTTCCGACTCACTGCTGTTGCACCTACCACCACCTGCTGCAGAACTGAGGGCTGTGGCTGCATTGCATGAGGCGCAGTTTTCCTTTGCTCAGGAATTGCGAACCATCCCCTTACCCCCAAGGCTGGCTTGAAAGGGGGAAGGGGATGGATGCTTGCTGGTTCGCAATTCCTTTTGCGACCTGTTGGTCCCGCCACGCGTTGTTGTTCAGGAGAGCCCTCTCCTCCTCTCCTCCTGTCGTCCAAAGTCCTGTCGTCCAAAGTTAAGTCTCACTCCCTCTCCCTACTCCCTCTCCCTACTCCCTCTCCCTACTCCCTATTCTCGCCGCTCAACTCAACTCAACCATCAACGCCGCGCCTGCTTCACCTCCTTCACTTATACACTTTCAAAGAGATACCCGCCTTCAACTGTGTACAAATGCAGCAAACGACGCTGATTGTCGCGGTCGACTTGGGAACGAGCGCCACCACTGGTAGCCATGTTATTGTCAGTGATTCATTCACACCAGACGGAAAATTACATCGAGCAAAGGGTAGGGTGAGCGTGACCAATATACGAGATTGGCCTGGTGGTAGTCATGGCGATGCTACTGGCAACGTTTGCGTGCCAACTGATCTCATCTACAGCAGAGCGGAGCGAAAGCTTTTGTTGTGGGGGTTTCGCGCTCAACAGTATCTTGACGACCCGTGTCCTGACCTTTCGCCGGACGAAGTGTTTGTCGTCGAACATATCAAGCTCCTGCTGCTAGATCCCATCATCGCGATAACAAACACGCCTGCATCGCGGCGATACCATGCCCTTCGGAACAGACTGATTGCGACGCTCGGGAAACAACCTGAGGACGTCTTCGAGGAGTTTTTGAACGAGGTCATTGCCCACATCGTCGGGAGTGCGAATCGCAAATACTTCAACGGCATATCGTCATTCAAGGTCGAGCTGGTGCTCGCCTTTCCATCTGGTTGGCCTGACTATTTGCATACAAAGGTCGCAGGGACTGGAGCCAGAGCAATGGCTAAAGCAATCGCAGCAAATAATTTGCAGAACATGACGTTCGGAATCGAGAATGTCTATACTGTATCGGAGACTTTGTGCGGGGTCAAGGAGTGGCTCCGTGACACCATCGCCGAGGCTACAACCTCAATTGAGCTGGGTTGTCAAGGGATAAATTTAGATGAAGTCCATGTAGGCACTCAGCACATTCGTGATTTAAGTAATTTATAGTGCGGAGCTAAATTGCATGTATAGGAAGGCGACTGTTTCCTCCCGGTGGACATTGGTGGAGGTACGGGTTGCATGACGCCCCTCCGGCTTGTGACAAAGGACCCTTTGCGAGTGGATCAACTGGGACCAACACAATGTTAGTATGAGATGAGCCTTTGTACCAGAAACTTAGAAGATTAATATCCATACCTAGCTTTGGCAGTCTCGGGGGAAGCAGTCGAATCGGAATTCGAGACGTGGCTACGATCTCAGATCACAAGTGAAGACTATCCAGAAGATATACCACATCTTATACATCAAATTTGCCGGCAATTCAAGGAAGAGAAAAAGGATTGTGGCCTCCCTCCTGGATTAGGTTCTACGACATGGAATATTCGTGTTCCTAGGCTGCGGGCCAATCCCGACAAAGGCTTCGTGAAAGATTTTCTGAAGATCGAGCGGTACGAGTACAGTTACACCGCCGCCCAATGTTTGCTGACCACATTCTGCTAGGCGCACCATTGAAAAGTGCTTCGACCCTGTATTTGATGTTCTCGAGACGGCGATTGAAAAAGTGCTCCGGGAAGTGGAGAGCATTACAGTATTCTACCCTGCTCTGCCTTGTTGTATATTGACTAACAGAGCTTTAGACCATCGTCTTCCTAGGGCAATTTGGCTCGAGTTCTGAGTACCTCCGAAAGCGAATGGCGAAAAGCCACATTAGTGAGCTTGTTAAACTGCGACACAGCGACTCTGGAAAGTTAAATGTTGTAAGAGGAGCTATATCGGAGAGAATCATTTCGAGTGAGGGCTTCGTGCGAAAATCACAGACTCTCAAAAGCTACGGTACCCTGGTTACTCTGCCGTACCATGAGGGATCAGAAGGCGAATTGTTGTTTCCTGATGCCAAAAGGCTGGGAGCAATTCCGTTTGAAAAAGCTGCAGATGGTTACCGATTGACAGTGGTGGACTGGGCAATCCCCAAAGTCAGTGTAGACATGAATCTGACAGATCCTTTGCTAATGGATATCGAAATCATAGGGTACAACATTGGAGGATGGCCAAACTTGTGGTCTGGGCAAAGATGGACAAAGGCATCATACTTGGCCGTATTCAGAAAAGGATATCGACTTCGAAGACATTATTGTTGTGTCGGACGAGGTACCCCCAGCTCCACAGCCTGATGGAAAGTCATACACGTTATGGACAGAAGCCCACGAAAACAACAAACTGATTGTCGATGGTAAAAAAGGTTACAATTCTTGTCTGATTCGATCGCAGTGACTATCTAACATGAAATATAGTGCAAGTTCAACAGATACCATTCTGCTGGAATCTCTCCATGTCCCAAAAGCTCGATGCTAGCGGCAACTACCTTGGCCCGTATGCCTTAGAAGACTTGGAGACCTTTAACTTTCCAGAACAATTCCAGAAGGGTAAGAGGCGACTGAAGCTTCGAAGACTTGAGTATGAGCTCGTATGGAACATCACCGAGATGCAGGTTAAGGTTGAGGTACGACCTCTATTTCCAAATCCACCAGGGCCGCTCACGACTCAACTTGCCAGAGAGCGGCCCTTTGAAGCTCATGAGAAATCATATACTGGAGAGTCAAGGTCGTTAGCTCTAGAAAGGGACATTGAGATTTCCAAGGCGGCAGTTTCGAAATCTAGCAAGATTCGTCGTCGTCGCCAGCAAGGACATCCAATCACGCATCCACGGAACACCTCATCACCTCGAATCATTTTGCATTTGGGGCCGCAGGATAAACCCGATGTTCATGTTAGTCATCCCCATGTGGTGTACACCAGCAACTGATCATGCTGACTGATTCTCAGGTGTCCAATTCCAATACACCTAGGTTAGCACAACCATCTGCTTCAAACGGCTCTGAATTAGATGGCAATGATAATAGGGAAAGTAAGTGACACTTACCTGCATATCAAATCTGCAGAATACTGATGGCTCACAGGCTGCTTTACTTGTATGCTGCTCCACACTGAGTGTGATCGCACGTACCGGCTCAACGCCACAAACCGCACCGCTTCTTGTATGACGTGCTTCCAACACGGAATTGATTGTCACAAAACACGGCCACCTTGGGATGATGCGCAGCTGCAAATAAAGGTGCTTGGTTGGCAAGGTCAAGTGAGTTTGGGAAAGAGAAAGGATCGAGAAGAGGATAGCTTCGCCCAGACAGTCCCTAGGGCCAGGCCAACCACTGTTAATCCCATTGATCTGACCCTGAATAGAGAGCCTGTCCGTCAGAACACAGCGCCTGTGGCAAATATGGGACAGTTGAAGCCTTAATTTAATGCTACATAGACGTAAAGGTCCAGACTACCATGCTTTTGAGGGACCGAATAAGGTCGACTTGTACCAAGAAATGAACGTTGGGATTTGTACGATGTATTTAGGAATCTTCTCTGAAATTTACACAAGCTTTAATAAGTTCAACACTTTAAATTTGTATTGAGGAATGGTTCAATTTGATCTGAGTTGCGGCCAATGTGAGAAAGTCAACGATAGTTAAGGGCAAATGCACGTGACCAAGTCTCGAAGCACATACTGGATGCTAAATTGGTACTGGAAAGGATGTTGCGGAGCACAATAAAGCGGGCTATAATAGAGTAACTCAGACGATGTTAAAGGTGTAGGAGACCTGTTCTAATTCGTTTCAATCTAGCCCAAACTATTCTGGTTCCGTGTCACGTGACACGCATCAGCTTTTGTCCGAGCTTATGGAGGTGTATCCCCCTAAATCTCAGAGCTCAATTGTTTTGTTTGCCTACCGTTATGGCAAACTGCATGGAGCCATATCTTACATAGCAATAATACAGTAGCAAGTCCTCATACAATTTTTGCCCTTGTTTAGGCAAAAAAAACCTTAATTGCCTGGCTATGCACACTGGTCAGGAGGAACCTCAGAACCTGATTTCAGCAGTCAATTGGGCCGAGCCTGCAACTGAACCATACGATTTCCGGGTTGTTTCCGACTTCCCCGGCGCCAGGTTCCTTGAACGCAGGAAAGACGCGGCTGTGAAGCTCAGCTGAGCACTAAATGAGAAGGATCTCCGCGTCCTCGTTCGCCCTGGCACGGCGGAAGGATTCCCTATCCTTGCTCAATCATGCATCCTCGTAACTGCTAGGCCAACAAAATCCTTATTCCCATCGGGTTTACTGACGTGCCAAGGGGACCCGAGAGGCACCTAAGGGGGCGGACATTGGGTCTCGTTCATCCAAGTTATAGAGAAAATTCTAGGATTTCGTACTGTTGATTAGGAGAATAAGCTCCTGGCCTGACATGGGCGGACGAGACCCACAGGTACTGCGTAGTAACAGGATGAGTTTAAGACGTCTGCTGCGCCGCCGGCCAGCATTTCAGTATTTTTGGACAGCGAAATGTAAACAAGGCAAAATATTGCTACCTGGGGGACTAGCTTTGCGGCGTTTTTGACTCCTTTTTCATCTTGTAACTGGCAACACCTTTAGGCGAGGCTGAGCTGTGACTTAATGCATTAAACAACGAAAAAAGAAAAGAGAATGGTGTCATGGCAAGGCACACCCAGACTAGGTAGACAAGGCAACAGAGCAGCCTAATTAATTCGTGCTAGTTAGGAAGTTTACCAACTTCCCTGGGGCGTCTCTTCTCTTCCACCTTTTCATCATCCTTTTCCTCGAATAATTCACGAAGGTGTTGTATTAACAAGCCCCAAGCCGAGTATTTCCTCGAGTAGAACTGATCATGAATAACGAAATTCCGATTCCAGCATCTGCAAGCCTCAACATTACATTGAGGCTACTGGCAAAGAAACCAGTCCGCCCGGAAACTCAAGTCTTGCAGGAACCTAAGATCCAAGCAGCGTTAGCGGATGTTGTTGGCCTAGAGAACATTCCAAAGTGTAGCCGCTGCCAAAACGGTGGCAGTTTTTTCCAGACTTGCTCTTCCCCAGATGACATATTTGACGGCGCTTGTGCTAGCTGTTATTGGTATGGACTGGCAAGCGAGTGTTCTTTTCACGGTAAGTTCGTTATGCGTCTACAATTGCACTATTTGTCGTGTTTTCTGAATTATCTAACCAACACGCTATTCAAAATTTAGATTCGTTCCTCCCCTCCGATCCAGTAGCCGACAACGACGAATCCACTGCCGACGTTGCAACTACTCAGTTTAGGTCATCGTCGCCTGCACTGCAGGGCTCCACTACATCCCAAGCAAGTCCTGCTTCAACACCACGGAGAGCAGCCGCTCATCGACGAGCACGCGGAAGGCCTATTAGGAAAGTACAGCAGCGGGGTGGTTTCGACTTCAGACGCGATATCCTCAAGGGTAGAGTTTTCCAACTATCCTTTACATCCACTCTATCTAAAGGTGAAATAATAGTTCAGAAGTCTGTTAATGGCGGCCATCAAATGACTCGACAATTGTTGCAAGCTGTGATTGATTACATGAATGGTAGGCAGGCGTCTGCCACCGTGGCAAATTTGTCCACGTAGAGTGGGCATTAGACGGAAAATAGAGCTGACCTCGGACTTCACCATAGACATGTTCCATCAAATCGCACAGGAAGCTGGAAAACTCGCTGCCATGAACAGAAGGAAGACTATTAAGAAGGACGACATCAAGTTCGCGTAAGCTACTTATTGTCTGCCTTAAGTTCTTCACCTACATTAGCTAACAGCCGTTCGTGCATGTTCTAGCTTCTGCATTATCAGGGGCCTCAACAGAAGCGACAGTGTAGACCCTCTCCCTCAGTGGCTCTCTAGACGGGGTGCACCGAGTTTCATATAGCAAAGTCGCTAGCTCTTGTTATCTTGTTCCATTTCGGGGGGTGGCGGGGGCGGTGGCAGAATGCCGGGGTCTTTGTTCACTTTGCTTGGGGTTTCGATAATAAACGTGTCTTTCTACAGAGTACGCAACTGCAGCAAATTCAACCTTCGCTGCCGAAACTTTGCTATTTTAGAAGGAAGCAATGTTCATTTCAACTGGTTTTCACAGCATTGCTTATTTTGTGAGTGGCATCCAACAACAATCTGTCACTGGTTAGTGCCTCAGGCAGCTATTCACACCCGCGTCGAACAACTGTCCTTCGGCTCAGCAATGAGCCAGTATTTACCTGGGAAAGATACTGAATTGATGAGGTTAAGTGCCTCTGGCTGAATATTATGAGCCTACAGTATGATAACTGGGCTATGATCATTTCCACAATCTCCTGCAAACTAGGACCCTTAGTCTCAGGATACACTAACCAGGCAACCACAAACTCAACAACCACCCACGCCGAATGAGCTAGAACTTCCACGTCATATTCAGTGATCCGACTGGGAATGCATAAGTCGTGAGGAGATCTTGAGGTCTCAGATTCTCTCCCTCCCATGCAGTTACGCTATCCATGTCTATGGTTATGGCAGACCAAGGAGTCATGCTCGCATTGGAAGAGAGAGGACAACTCTTGCTTAAGGCAGCAGATTATCCCCCTTGCCCGGTTGTCGCGGCTGTGAAGGTAGCATACAATGTAGATGGGTAAGCTTGGTATTAAATAGAAGCTGGATGGTGCTAAAGCAAGAGAATTGCAGACCTTGGAGCGAAGACGCGAGATTAAGCAAGCCTGGCAAGGCCGACAAAAATGGTGATGCAGCAGGGATGGAAGAACAAGCCTCTTGCGGCGTGTTCTTGACTTCAATGCCTCCCTAACTGCCTGTCAATCTCTGTTAGTAGTTTTCTGTCCTCTTTACAAATTGCTTAGTCGATTGTTTTTTGGTGTTTGTGATTTACGAAGTTGACAATGCGAGATGCCTTGACTAATTCCTCTGGAAGTTGTCTTTACGTGGCATTACCAGTAGGAACAAATGGCAGGGAGAGTTGCATGGTTGTGAGTTTTTTGTTAATCAGGTCCCAGAAAGAGTGTGCTTTTATCTTCGCGCTCTAGGTATGAAAGGATGAGAGGGAGTTGTAACATTCATGGCTCTGATTGGTTACGCAGCATCACAGGGGCAGTCGGTTGGTATCAGTAGTAAAGCAAAGTCACAAGACGGTCAGTTCCAAATAGGAATTGAGACGCTGCAAGCAATGGTTACATCGCCATATGCATTTGAGAATGAGACTCTACTGCTGAGGAAACTGATCTATTTCTATAGACTTTCATGACACTGGACCTCTATTGACCTCTGGTTCTGGACCGATACCAAGCCTAATGGTCCATCCGTGACCAATGGCCGTCTTGTGAGTCTAGTCACCGACCTACAACTTGGTGTTTGAGGCAGATAAACCCCACCTTTGGGTATAATTCTAACAGCTCTTCCCTCACAAATATACCGGTTCAGATTAGGTGATTGACCAAGTGCCTTACTGAAGCTTGTTCTCAGAGAAACGTGTAAAGGGTTTATGCCCACTAAACACCAAGTACATCACACTGCCCAACCCCATTGCACGATCGCATGGCAGGTTGTGATCACGTGATATATTCCACACAGCCTCGTAGATTTAAGGCTCCTTAGTTATCTCATATATCAGAACCACCTTAGCGGTAATTCGCGTTTCGCCCCATACATTGGCTACGCCAAGTAAATTAAGGTAAGTGAGAGGAAATGGACCAATGAGAGCGCAGAACCATGAATTACCGCCGGCTTCGCTGTGAGAACTGAAGCTGCACGGATCACCCCAAGGCGCGTTACTGCATTAGGTAGTAGCTTTACGCTAAATAGTAAGTGAGCCAATAAAATTAGCCGTGCGCTGGTTCTCACAAAAGATGCGTTTGAGTCCCCTGGGGGACTGGAATGCTCTGCTACGCCTTCTAGGATAAATCCCTTTTTCGAACAACTTGTATTTCGATCGCTTGGTTTCCCGGCGCAATTTTTTTGATGGCTCGTATATTCCATTTGTCTCCCTCCCCGTAAACACTCCCTCGATCCACGAGGACGATCCCTATGCGCAAGCATCAGTGCTCTGCCAATGTCATACGAGCAGGTGCTCTGACAAACCTCATTGATAGCCATCTTTCATGACCACGTGGAGTCGCACGAGTAGCCTTACTGTAGACTGCGAGCCTAGTTGAGTGGTTCAGGGCAGCCAACGACTTGGCAGATGATGAGCCCATGGAAAGGAGAACGGGAAAGCCGCGTCAGAACAATAGCATTTGTAAGATTAATGTTGATTGTGGTGTTTTAGAACCGGCGAAGACCTGAGGTTGTCACTGAGTTGCCGCCCTGCAGCTGGGTGCAGTCAGCCAATCGGAGGTGCTGTCATTATTGGCGCAGTGACGAAGACGAAGACCGTTCTCGACAACGCTGAGTTCGGAGTCAAAAGATTTCTAGTAATTGTCTCATTAAACCATGTGCAATAGTTCAGAGTTGAAAGTAATTTGCATTCCCGCGAAGTTTACCCTCCAAGCTGGAGCTAGCAAATACCAAGTGACATTACACTGTCAACTTTGCTACTGCGACGATACATTGGCTCCTAATCTCACAGTATTTCAAAGCTCGAGAAGCAGGTCTTTGGCATTGGTATCCAGCAATACATAATTTACAACGGCTTCTCCCTTCCACCTTGAAAGCTCAATGCTTGCGAAAGAGGCTGGATTAGTTTCTCCGTGACTTCGCTTCGAATTTTTGACAATTCTTTGGTGACAGTCGCTGCCGCTATGTTTCATTAGTCAAAATAATAAGAATACATAATTAGACTGTGCGCCAACTGTAGACCAAGCGGTCCTGTTTGATTCCCACTCGGTCTGGATTTGTTTCGCTCCAGATGCCAGTGTCTTTAGCAACGTCTTTCCCTCAAACCCTAGAACTTTATGCAAACCAAACCACTTCCATGATGGAATTTTCTGCCTTGTTCGAATGTCCAGGCTCTCGACAATAGATGTGCACTTGGAAAATGCGTCGCAAAGGGATTCCACGCATTGAACGACATTGATAGGCCTGTTGTCTGATTGTAGGCCTCTGGTTGCACCTGCGCTTATTGTTGATGCCATGACGCCTAGTCCGATAATGTCGAATCTGCGCTTCCGATCTGCTGTGACCTAAAAGAGGGAAGAAATGGGGGGCCTTGTGCCTTAAGCAAAAGGGTGGCTGACACGACTTCAGCCTCACTTGGAACCAATTTCAGGATTTCTTCATCTCCCGCTTACTCTTTCAAGCTGATGCATAATGATTAACAGCAATTAATCGACGTGGCTGTATATGTTCCAATTTTCTCTTATTGCAGCGATTCCAATGGCTCAGGATCCATCATTATCACCGCCACCAGTAAGGCTGAAAGCCGCCTATCAATTCGCCGAGTCCACCCCCCTCGACGATAAGCCTCTGTTCGGTGAATGCGCACGGCTTTAGAGACTCAACTTCGTACAACTGCAGAATAAGCTTGCATCTATCAAAGCAGATTAGACGGGGGATGGCGAACTTACCAACGTGCAAGTCAAGGACTTGCGCCGATCGATGCACGAATATGGTAGGATCTTATAAACGAAGCTAGAACAAATGAGGATACGGCTAATATTGTTGCAGTTACAGCTATTAAGGACCTCGAGTATACACGCAATTTGATAGAGGTCAGCGAAAACCAGATCAAACGTCTCGAAGCATTCCCAAACACTGCTTCTAAAGTTGGCGCTCCGTACAACACCACCTACCGCACCTTCCACGTCTCCTCTTAACAGGAGCCAGACGCAGTGCGCGAATTCATGCGAAAATTCCTTCATCACAAACTCTCCTGGACTCCGGCGGAGCGGGAGACGCGAGGGGATGAATACTGGCACGGGAAAGCGCCCTACATATATTCGGAGTGGGTTGACAGGCTAGCAACATTCATTATGGCGTTTGTAGGTGGTGCTGCGCTGCTGATTCCAATGCTTATCATGATGTTTCATCCATCGAAGAACAAATCTCTGATCACGATATCTGTCTCGGTACTCCCTGTCGATGACGGATAACTTAAACAGTCACGTACTACTAGCCATTAAATCATTGCTAACAATCTGTCCACTAGGCTAGGCTAGGCGAATTTAAATCACTAGAAGGGGAGTGGAGGGGACTTATAATAAACACTAGGTAATTTCTCTCCTGGAGACCTCATGCCCCATTACTGTGGACAATGAATCTCTGGCGTACGTAAATCTATTTTTGTGAGATCCATTTCGAGATCCCTGGGGGCCTGGTCCGGCTCCTTGGGACAATCATCAAAACTCGACAAAGAATGATATAATATGGGTACTGCTCAGGAACTGCTCAGTTTGCTCAGGCAGGTCAAGTGAGCAAGGTGAGGAGCGAGGGTGATTAGCGCCTGAGTAGAAGCGGCGAGCTAACTAACCGACCTTGGGACAAAGCAAAAAAAAGTCGGGTTCAATTACCAAGACAACGGGAACAATTCTGCGCCGCAAAACACATCAACTAAGAAGTGGATCGGAAAATCTCTAATGCAAGAATGCTGCAAGGTAATTACCGACCAACTGCCGTTCCATAGCCGCTGAAAGTTTGCATTCTCGGGAATTTGAGCAGGGGGTAAGCCACCAGCCCTAGCATGGCTGGCAAGGGATATCGCAGGAGTGTGAAGGGCACGCATGCTGAAGAATAGGTTATTTTCTGGATAAAGAATCAAGGTCCGACGTCAAGAGGGGGGACACATAATATGCATAGCCAAAGTTAAGGACAGCCACTGTTGCTCCTCTGTTGCTACGTACTAAGCTAATTTCTCAGCCTTGACTATGCATTTCTCCTCTTTATGCTTTCTATCCTGGTAGAGTCTGCTCAATCCCACAGAGATAAAGACAGATGGGGAACACTCGTTAGATTTCTGCATGCCCGCTACTGTAGGAACGGTTCAGGGACACGATGTAGAAAAGCAGAAACGGTCTCTGTACTTAGATTCAATTGTTTTCTAGACGAAGGGCGCATAGGTAGCGATTGGACGGAGGGGCGGAGATCTCGGAGTTGAGTGAAGAACAGGAAGGGGTTGAAAAAGGGGGAAGTTCGGATCAGGCCTACTTTTGCCTCACGCCCCAGGAGCGTACAATATGCTAGTCACTTGGCTCTCGACCTACACTTACCTCCGTACTGTACCGAGTACGTAAGGCGCGGAGGGTACTGTAGGCATTCCTCGAGGTCGTTTAACGTTATTGTTGAGGTCTTGTTTTGGCAAAACGAAGCGGGACGGGCAACCACAAGGAGCGAACCTTAAATATTCTATGCTATGTTATGGCGGATTTACTTAAATCCGCCCCGAGTCCTGACCACCTTTGCGAACATTTCGAAACGCGCTTGAAGCTATCTCCTCTACTTCGTCGTTCTAACTGGACCGTGACTGTGCCGACATCCCCCTTGATGCGATTGTTTGTTCAGATGGATCTAGCTCTCCTCTTTCGGGCCCAGAAAGCCATCAGCGCCACATCGGCATTGTTCTCTCGCTCTGGCGCTCAGAACTTTACTGCCAGGGCATTTCCATCCAGGTCAAATGGTAAGATAATATTATTGCTTTGTATTTATTTGAGAGCATGCATTGGACTGTCATCGAAGACCCAAAGCTTGATAATTTTCATTACGCTGTAGCTGCTCGTCGGTTTGGAGACTGGGTGAAAACTTCGGTCAGCGAGGAGGCGAAGAGCACAGTCATCCCTCCTTCGAATTTGAACTTCCCAAAAGGTTGGCAACCTGGCATGGATCCTCGCCATGATGCTTTTATTTACGCGAACGAGGATGTTGTGAACAGTGTCGTAGACCACCCTGAAGGCGAGGACAACTCTCAGGTCAACAGCTATTTTGTTTATCTGGCCAATTATGACATGATACAGGAACAGGAGAAGAACATCCGGGAGATCATCGACATGTTAGCAAGGAGAGACACAAGAGAAGCTGTAGCAAGGTATATTCACGTACAGCTAGGAAGCAGTAGAGCATTGATTGAGTTGCTTGGCTTGCTTGAATTAAAAGCTATGGAGTGAAGATGTGGGGAGTTGTAGGTAGGCTCGGCTATTGACTAGCGCGGATGATCCAGTTATCCATCCTTCTGACTATCCCGTGACCTTAAATCTGCAACAGAAGCAATGCCTGGTGATGGTCAAATTGCGTATGGCATGGAAGATATGGTAGACTTGGAGAAGGAAGATCCCAACCGGACGTTGATCGTGGAGAGCGGAAGGAGCTTCGCGTCAAGTCCAGAGCATGCTATCTTGTGCCTGCTTATGCAATTGTGGAGGATGAGCGTGGGTGGGATATTGGGTTTCATGTAACCCCAGAAGGTATCTACGAGCCATGGACTTAGCTTTGCTCGACGCTCTAGAGACACAGGAATTAATGTGTTACTTAACCTCCTTGATATCTTGCCTAAACAGTACGAGATCGCCCTTCTATCCAGTAGCCGCTACGTTGAGATGCTTTGGAACCTTCCCCAACCACCTCTTATATTGCTCCGTCAAACATTTCCGTCAAAACTAATCGTTTTCAAGTTTTTTTTCTTCAAGTGGGTTACGAAAGGACACAATCCAGCTTGATTTTTAACACTAGTCGGGCTCCTCTTCTGGCTGTAAATCTAAGGTCTTCCGGATTTGAGTTTATGAGCAGTGCATATGACGGTATCTACGCCCTGGGAATTCAACTAAGTTCTAATAAGGGAAAGCAGCGAGGAATCGAGAGGGAATGCAGAACGGACAACCGGGGAGGGTCGAGAGGTTGCACGCTTTTGCTGTGATGAATCTAAAAGGGAAGGCAATTCCCTTGCCTCATGTTCAAGACATTCATACGAGTACGCTACTTTATTTGTCACAGGTCTGGACTCCCGCCCATATGAGTGCTTCACGAAAAGGATGGTGTGTGGCCATTGATATCTTGTTCAACGGCAAGTTTCCTAGCTTATTTCTTGAGCAATAATTCCTCCGTCCGAATCACCCCCGGCTGACATTCAAATTATCAATTGATTGAAATGAAGATTCACACCTCTCTCTAGGCTATATTAATCGTCGGTTCCCGCTCCTGCCCCCAGGCAGTCGGTGTATTTAGAATGTCCGCATATTTGAAGTGCATCTGCCACCTAAAATCAGGTCTCGGCTAAGCTTGCGCACGGGCAGCGGAGCCAGATTTTGGTGAGGAAAAAAGTCGGACACTTCAAATATTCAGACATTTCATATCACCGACCACCAGAGGTGGAAGAGGAAACCGAGGATTACATGTTGAAGCGCCAACAAGCCCCGGAAAACGTGCGTAGATTAACCCTGATTAGGAAAGGTGAGCCAAGAATCGCAATCTTTAATGTACAACCTATCGAGTTACTGCATATCGATATTCCAAGGATCATCACTGTGAAAACGCTGGGCAGGATACTGGGCCTTTCAGGGAATGAAGTCCTGCACGGACTGCACAGTATACAGGAAGATGGAACCATATCAGATTAGATCGTGAGTATCCCTTGTCACCCGTACTCTGTATATTGAGATCACTTTACAGGAGCCCGCGGATAATTATGTGCAGCGGGAGGGAGCTCATTTTTCGATAGCTCCACAGCAGGGGGACTTCGGAGGTACACTTCAGGGGAAGGCGCAGATAGAAATGTATTAGTTTAGCATCACCGTTCATCCCGTGAAGAATGTATGGGTTTGTGTACCGAGTACGACAACCAACAAGGATAGCAAATTACTGATATGGTGTGCCTCTATCTCATTGCAAGCATAGACAACTCTCAGTTCCTCGGCTAGACTTGGAAAGCGTATTATCCCCTTGTCGACTTTATCGTTGCAGGACATTCAATTCTTGAAGACTGAGCGTCTCTTCACTGCACAGCCTACCTCAGTCACCATCTTTTGACACATCACTGTCTCTATCGTCATCGTCTTGATCTTTGTCTTTGGGTTGTATCACCTACAACATCATGTCTCCTATGTTCACCATTTACTCGCTGGTGACGGTGTTATGGATTTTTGTTCTCAATTCGACTCCCACACTAGGGCAACAATTTCCTCTCAGTCCGTTGTCCTTTGTTTATCCGGGAATGAGTGCCTCTTGTATCAGTGCTTTGAACACACCAGTTTCATGCCCAGCACTTTTGCCAGCTGTTGCCCAAAGGTAAACAGTGACAGCTCGACTTCCCTCTGTGACACTTGATGTACTCATTACCGATCTTCAATATGCTAACACTGTTTATAATAGGTTACCTCGTCTCAAGCAGGATGACCTGTCAACAATATGCGTTGCATCTTGTTTGACCTCTCTCCAGACTGCAAAGCAAAATATCTTGCAAAGTTGCACCTCCAACGACATTATCCCTATGGATGACAGGTTATATCCAGGCAAGTTAGAGCTAATGAGCTTTCTTGAAAGCCTGCCATTAACACAACATTAGCAACTTATCTGGCTGATTACTTTAGTTATGCCTATCGCTTAGTGTGTCGTATTGACCCGTATGTTTTTATTCTTCTTTTCTAGCTTGTAAGAAACTTGATCAAGAGCAGGACTTTAGACTGAATAATTCAAAGGACAACTTCAAAGTACTGGGATGTGCAAACCATGGAATGGATGAATGAAGGACCGCTCACTCCCGCGAGACGTTGCTCTGATTACTATCTTGGTGCCGCCAAACTTCAACTAGATTCCCCGTTCGGGTATAGTGATGGATTTGCTTCGCAACATATCTTTCAAATATCGTCTTGCTCAAATGTCGGGTACGCTTTTACTAATCCAGCACCATATACCATCAGTCAGGCTGGAACAACTACTACATCATCTGGAGCATCAACTCCCACAATGGACTCCAGCTGTATAACATTATACACAATCCAAAGCGGCGATACATGTAACAAAATTGCTGAAGCCCGAAATGTCAGCTCTTACGCAGTCTACGGACCAAACGGAGTTTCAGACTGCTCTGAATTGCCCACTGGAAAGAAAGTATGCCTCCCAGGCTAGTGTGTGCGGTATCAGGTCAAGGCAGGCGACACATGTAACAGCATTATCAAGGCGCGTGCAACATCAACTGGTCAAAGTTTGACTGATGCTGAAGTCTTTGTTGGTTGGAACCCGAGTATCAATGCAGCTTGCACGAATCTTGTCAATTTTGTAGGTGATTTTATCTGCCTGAGGTATGTTTCAATCACCCACAAGACAACCGTATTATCCTTACACATCATTCGAACTCTAGTCGTCCCATGGGTTTGTTGAACCCTAAAATCACCAACGATTTTATACCGAACACCGTCTCCGCTTGGCCAACAGGTACTCCGGTCGCCGAGTCGCGGCTTCCAATAGCCTCTGGCACCATCGTAGGATGTCTGGAGTACAGAAATGCTAAGAAACTTGTGCCTCTACAGGACTCGTACTATAGTTCACAGTACCAAATTGATACCAGCATGTCCAACAATTGTGGCTATGCTATCCAGAGTCATGAAATCTCCATGACCGATTTCTTACAGTGGAATCCTACCTTGCAAAACAATCAGACACAATGTATCCTGGCTCAAGGTTTCAGCTACTGTGTCGATCACGCAATCAAAAATAAGCATCTTTTCCTTGCCTCCTGATCAACGTGAATATTAGCTTACCAAAAAAACAGCGGGTGATCCGCCCATCGAAGCAACAATCTGTAGGAATGTTAGCATGGCTGACATTCCTACTAGTACCACTAAATCCTGTACTTGCTTCACTGAGTTTGGTGGCTATGACAAAGAAATTCTCGACTGCAGCTTACTGGTATCGCTATATAACATCACCCGCTCAGAACTCATAACTTGGAATCCATGGTTTGCCTCAAACTACGACATCAATTTGTTTTCAGGTCTCGGAGAATGGTCACTCCGAGGAGTCTATATCAGTACAAGCGGACCAGGTTCCCCAACACCATCTGTACAGCCATCATCCACAAGTTCAAGAAGCGCTTCATCGACAGGTGTCATTTCTTCCAGAGTTACGACACGCCCATCTACTACATCCAATGTACCATCCACAACCGTGAGAACAACCACTTCAGCTTCATCTCCAGTCAACAGTCCGCCTGGATCTGTGTTCATCGGAGGAACTGGCGAAGGCAACCATATTAGGCTTTGCGATTTCAGTTGTCACCTAGCCTATTGTCCAGCACCAGTCTGCACTTGTTTGTCATACGGAAATGCTGTTCCACGACCCTCAGCAACTTGGCCTCCTGGATATCCTGCGCCTGTTCTTGATGACTCTTACTTAGGACTTTGTAGCTTCTCGTGTAATCATCGCTACTGCCCTCCAGGAGCTTGTACAACCACCCCACGATAATCTAAAATGGGACAAATCGTAATATGATGGGATTCTCAACTCCCGACTTTGGAACGTGCGGATCTCAGTGTTGGGAATTTGTACCACTAATTGTAACTACATAATGAAAATCTATCGATTCATCTTAAGCCAATCAAAACTTCTAGCACAGAGTATGAGGCACGTTGAATTCTGCATATATTTTACACAACTCAACTTTTACTTTTGAACTTCTTTTCTGGTGATACGAAAGCAACCTGCAGAATAAAACTCGCCTCCACAATGCAACCCTAGCATGGGAATTTCTCATACTCTCCTTTCCGGCACATCCCCGCTCGCTATCAACGAAACTGATGAACTGGTGGGGTAATGTACATAAGGTGCAGGAACGAGAGGCGGAAAAATGAGTTTTCATCTGTGACGATAGCGACGTGTTGGTAGCGGGCGAGATACTGCACTGTTGCGAACTTGCAGCATCGAAGTTTGCCAAATCATGCAAATAATATTTCAAAGAAGCTTGGGGAAAATGGCATTTCGATGGCAAATGGACGGAGTATCAGCCACGCATCGAAAAAACGCGCACGGGTCCTCGCTTGAAGTTGAACAAAGCTCATAATTGAGGCTTTTGGGTTCTCTTCGCGATCCACTTATGCGCTGGGCTCTCTAGATGCTGTCGTGGTGTTGCAGCTGGGCGGTTTAAACGTTAAAGTGCATTTGGTGGTCTGCTTGAGGTTGCAGCTAGTGACATGGAATCCTGAAAGGATCACACGGCCACGTCGCTCGGCCTTCGTTCGGATCCCGTCCAGAAAGCCGTTCTAATATTAAATTGCCCAGCCCCTACAACATTTAGCTTTGTGTCAATCTTGTTAAACCTCTCTGTGTTTCGTTGGCCTGGGATTCTGTACATCTGGAGAATTTAGTCTGAATTTGCGTGTACATCCAAAGTCAGCCACGGACTAGAGTCATTTCAGATTTCAGATTTTTCAAATTGCGCAACAGAGTTCGAAGGGATTCGATAGCGTGTTCATTTGAGTCTCCATATCTCGGGCTGTTAGGTCCGTGTTCTTTTGGGCTCGATTGGAGGCTAACTGCTTGTTCCTGTTGTAAGCGTTTGTGTGGGAAGAACACGGCGGTAATCCTGACTCGGCCTGTACCTCCGTAAATGTAGTGGGATATTTTGTCTGAAGAAACAAACGACCAGCTTTGTGGGAATCGTAGAGATCTAACAACTGGGACAGTCGTGAAGAGGGGGTTGATTGATATGATTTTAGTTGACTGCTGTTCGGCGAGGGAATTAATGGAACGCATACAGCTGAGAGCTTAACATTCCCTTAGCAAATGGATCACATAACATATATGTTCTTCAATCGTTTTCCTTCTCCCTCTCGACTTCCTTCAAAGACTCTACGAGGTAGTCTTCCCTGTGGTTTATTTTGCTTTCCTTTGCTTTGTTTACCTCACGGAATAAGTCGAAGCGAGCCAAACGGACGCAGCGGCCGCAGTGGGATAGCCAAAGCTGGATTTTTCAAGCTCAGCTTTCAACCCCGCCATCGTCACAACCCCTCAACACCACAACCTTCCCAACTTCACACGTTTCCCTACACCATACCATCTATCACCCAACCCTTCAAACCAACAACCCCCAAACCTCCAACAACCATGGCCTCCCCAGCACCCCCTCCAAC
>JAFJYG010000505.1:0-39275 GCA_017366145.1 Cadophora sp. M221
ACCTGAGACACTGACATCCGCGAGCCATTTTCAACTCGAGTCGAACAGACAGACCGGCCCGAACCGATCACCAAGCCGGGCCGACCTGAGGACAATCCATACATGACTGCACAATTGAAGTCCAAGTCATGGAACAACAGAACTTCAAGAAGTTCCAACGAGTGATTCGGGAAGAACCAATCCCAAAGATTTTCATATTTCTGAATGCCCCAATCAGCTGGCAAAAGTCCCAAAAAGAAATATTTAACCCCTTGCTTGCTTTTCGCCCCAAGCGAGGTGGCCGTGCACTCATTGTTGATTTCTGGAAAATGATAGGATGCTTCTATTAATTTGTGACACTCCCACTCCACTCCACTCCACGTTGTGTCTCTCCAAAAAAAAAAAACAATCCCGGTGCTCTGGATTCAGTTAGATATTCCGATAAGATGCAGATCTTGGCTAGCTCAGATCTCATCTCCGGGGTGTCCAACCGTTCAGATAGGGGGGCTTTGGGCCGCAGGGGCTGGTTTTCATTTCTTCTCTTGTAACCAGAAGGTACTTTACAATCTATCATAATATCCAGCTGAAGCAGCGTACGTCATTTATTCTCTCTTCTGGTAGATCTACAACCCAATCCCGAAGATCGTCCCATCACCTGGAACGGACCGGAGTATCTCGTACGAGCTCTCTCTGAACCCTGGTTTTGCACTCTGCTGCTGCTACCGATGCTGCTGTTGTGTTCCCTTCCACAATGTCCGAGGTCGGTTACCTATTAACAAGGACCCCGAGTCGCCGATTAAATCTATGGCGCTGGGATAGATAAAATTCTTTCCCGCTCAGAGAAAAGCCTGATGGGGTACAAAGCAAATCCAGCAAGTGTGTCTGGATACTCAATTCGCTGTTTAATCACACTTGACATTTCCTCCTAGTTTCCCACCTGTCCATACATCTCTCCCAAACAAAGCAAAACTAATTCAAGCACCCACCAACCCACAAACCACAATCTTCTGCACCTTCCCTCCCTCCCGTTTTCAATTTTCACGAACACGGCTCCCACCCACCACCACTGCAAGCACCCGGCGCCACGGCATTACACGGTGCCTTTTCCTGCTTTTTCCTTCATTGATCATTCTTCTCCCAATCCCTACCTAGGTACTACGATAAAGCATACTTCCGAGCCGAGCCTTCTGTCTTGCTTGGATGGATATCAAACACGAGGTGGTGAGTTGACTTGTTGAATTTTGTGGTCTGTGTTCTGTGGTTTATTCTCTGTATTGTAGTCTGGATTGATTGTCCTAAATGGGCGAGGAATGGTGGGGGCTTTGGATTTGGAGGATGGTAGTGTTTGTCTGATGTCGAGGCTCAAAGTCATGACTGGGGACTGGGAATAAAATAACATGGGGTCGGAAAAGCTGGTTGGTTCTTGCGTGGATGGTGCTATTCCAAGGTAAGGTAGAGAGGAGGGATGTCTTTAAATGATGGACAGGAAATAGCTGCAAATGGAAAAATGGTAATGAACAACATTAACTGGCGACTCAATCCTCTTGGGAGAGAATTCTGTTACTATGCCACTGAAAAGACCTTTGTAACTGTGTGGTTAAAGCTCAACGGCAATGGATTTCACCACCTCTCGAATCAATGTCAATATATACCAAAAGAACCATGTCATAACTTCCGTTCTATAGCAAGTCAAAGCTTACATTGTACAGTCTTCATCAAGAAGAATTCATCTAATATGATACATACATAACTAATTCATTCCATTCCCTAAATCAATCTTATCCCCAATCACTCACTTCCCATCCTCAACTACAACAGCCACAACAACACAGATATCATCGACCTTCCCACCCCTCCAATTCTCATACGGATAGTACTTTTGCACCTCTCTCGCAAAAGGGCCATCAACCCTCGTATTCATACTCGCTGACTTCGCCTCGCTGGTAATCCCCACCGCCAAGAAACTCTGCAAGCTGGGTATCTCCTCCGCGCCCCCCTTCCCATCATCCGCCATCGTGAACTCATGTAAATGCTTCCCAACACCCACTCCTCCATCGGTATGTTCCCACGCCCTCGCACCCAGCATGACCTTCGAGACAATCTTCAAGATGTCCTGACTTGAGAGATTATCCCAAACACCATCGCTAGCAAAGACCAGCACATCTCCATGCCGGAGAGAATGCTGCGAGACATTCGCATCTTTCGGGAAATCGCACAACTGCTCGCCCCCAAACGCCGCCGCCTGAGCCAGCACCTTCTCCGGTATGATAGACAGCTGATACGGGGTATTGAAGGCGTGCGTCTGCGGTTCCGAGTAGTTATGTATAGCATTCAACCTCAACTGCACGAATCCCGAATCGCCCAGATTCGCAACCTCCAGCACACCATCGCCTTTCGCAACAGCCACACACGCCGTACTCCCCCCGGCTCTAACCGTATCGTCTTTACAGATCTCCTCGTAGCCGCGCTGCATGAGACTCCTTGCTCCTAGAGGCGGGTTCCATTCCTCTGCTTTATGCGTATATGCGGCATGGGCCATGTAATCGCAGAACCCGTGCGCGAAGTCCGCCGGGTCGACGCCTGAGTCTACCCAGCCTCCAACACCGTCCGCGACGCCGAGCGCGACGTCGGAACTCTCGCCCACGCGGCTTATGAAGAAGGCGTCCTGTCCGCTGTCAGGGCGTGTGCGCTTGTCTTTCCGGCGGGCGCGGATGTGGTTATAGGGGTTGAAGTTGAAGACGTTTGTGTCTGGGTTGTAGCGGCGGTCTTTCGCTGTGAAGGACGCTGCGATGCCATATGTGAATTTGGAATTCGAGAGTACTGATCGTGAGGTTGTGAAGGATCTGCAGGATGTCTGTGTAGATTGAGGAAGATGTTGTTTCGAACGGTTGAGAAATCGTGGTTGTTGGGAGGAGAATGGCTGGAATCTTGTTGATAAAGGGTTCCTTGATGCTGATGTCGCATTGCTTTTGAAGGCTACCAGGTGTGAAGCGTTTGTCCTACATGCTGTAACAGCAAGTCTCTCAATAGAACCCATCGTTCTGTATTGCATTCGTTTGGGGAAACAAGGCGAAGCCCGAAGGCTCGCTGAAAGAATCTTATAACAAATCAAACCAACACCACCATGATTCCAAGAATTGTGTTTGTATAAAAGAGCGTTTGACTGGGTTTCGGGATTCCTGGGTGTTGTCTGTCAATCTGTTGATATGATTCGGGGATTTTTTTTAAGTCGTGTCAGCTTGAGATGGGAGATCTGAATAAACTTCACAGCACGATGCGTTCCAGTCGTCATTTTGCTTCAAATCCCTGCACGGATCCAATTCCGCCTCTTGGCCCCCTGCAAACCCACTTCTCACAGCCAAACGTCCGACATCACTATTCAGATTCAGCTTCATCCCTCAGCCTCGTCGGCCTGACGGGCTCGACAGGTACGAGGTCAATATCGGTAAGTTATTCACAAAGACAGCAAAAAGTAAAAAGCCCGATGAGATACCTTCTAACGATTACCCACAGACCATGGCGAAAACCCTCCCCAAACCCACCGTCGCCGCCATCGAAACCGCAATCCAAATCGCGCATGACCAGAACAAAAGACCAGACATGGTAGCTATGGCCACCATCTTCTGCACCTCCTACGTAACCATATGTCGAATCCGCACACGCATGCTCCGATTCCAGCGGACCGGCATCGACGAGCGCAAGCGATCCGGACCGAAGTATCTGAAGAACCAAGATGAGGAAGCTATCACGAACAGGATTCGGACGTTCGTCGAGACCAACCCTGGCGTAAACCAAGAAACCGTAGCGGATAAGCTGCTGGAGGAGTTTGGGGTGAGCTATAGCTTGAGTACGATTAGTAGGGTGATGAAGGTTAAGGGTATTCCGCATAAGAAGACGAATAAGTTCTATAAGAAGGCGAAGTTGGTTTCTACCCATCCTGAGGGGAGGATTATGCCTATGCCTTTGCCTGCGCCTGAGAGGGTAGATGATAAGGTTTATACGAGTATGTCGGGAGGACCGGCCATGTCTGGATCGGCGTATGTGAGCCCATATGTATCGCCTGTGGAAGTGGTAGTTGGAAGTAGTTCGGCTGGTGAGGTCCCGGTGATATATCCAAGTTAAGACCGTATTCATGATATTGATTTTGTCAAAATTTGAATTATAGAGCTCTGACCTTGGAATCTTAACCTTGCTGGGTACTGCTTGGAAGTCAACTGGTGTTCATTGACAAGCTATTTGACTGACCAGAAGCAATTCAACTTCCAGCCCATCTCAAAGTTGATTGTGTGAACTGTGGCATTGAAACGAGCCCAATCTCAATATCCAGTTTGTACTGCTCGCTGCTGACCCTTACGCAGAAGAAGAAGTAACAACAGTACTGCTGCTGAGCAATTCGGTGTCAACAGAGAAGCTTGGACAAGTAGGGAGACTTGGGAGGTACTTCCTTTGAACGTTTAAGAAGTAGGGTATCTGTAAACCAAACAACACTATGAATACAAGTACGCCTTCCAATGCAGCCCATATTCCCACTTGTCCATCTATACCTTGACTCTAACCCCCATCTCCTCGTCCCTTCAACCCAACCCCTAATTAGAACCTAATGCACAAGCACAACTGGCTTCCCTCTCTCCCACGCGTCCAAGCTCTCCTTAATATTAACCCAATACCTCAACCTAACCGCCTCCTCCTTCGCACCAACAAGGTCATCCTCCTTAAACGCCGTATCCAGCACCTCCTCACTAACCCCGATCCTCTCATCATTAACCCTCTTCATCTCATCCAACTCCTCCTCCTCCCTCGCATTCTCAATCTCCTCCCTCGCGTCCAGAACCTCCATCAACAGTTCCGGATCATCCACCTTGGCCGTCTCATCCTCCGCAACATCAATCCCTCTCAGTCCTAACAGATATTGCGCCCTCGTCAGCGGATTCTGCAGCGTCTTGTACGCTTCGTTTATTCGTGCCGATGTAGCTTCCGCGCGCGTCTTGAGATGCTGTGGATGTCGGTCTGGATGCGCCACTGCTTGTAATTGTAGGAATTCCCTCCGCAGTTCTCGTATATCGATATGGAAGGGTCCGGTTGGCGGTGGACCTGATGGGATGGTCTTGGGGAAGAATTCGTAGTGGGTTTGAGGAATTGGGTTTGATTTAATTGCATCGTCGGCGCTGGGTTGGGGGGATGTGGCCGAGGAGGTTTGCCAGCGTCGCTGAGGCTGTGTGTGTATACTATATGTAGATATTTCGTTTCTGCATGCGAGGCATATCTGGATTGGTCGTTGTGAGGCTCTCGGGAGGCTGTGGTGAAGTTGCGATGGGGGTACAGCACGCGCGAGCTGTCGCCAGACCGAGAGTGTTGAGCGCATGTCGAAGTAATTTTGCGCGTGGAAACTAGGTATGCTATTCGGAGGATACAATCGTAACTTTCCCGCTCAAGGTCCGAGGCGTTGGTGCTAACGAGCGCTTTGTTTAAGATTTTGAAGTCTACGAGGCGAATTTGTATTTTGATTCTCGAATCTCGGGATGCATGACGTCGCTTCGGCGCCAACAGCGGCCGCTTACTTTGACAGGGGTCGAGCAGCCTCAATGATCTAGGTATCTATGTTTTTCATTCCTAACTTATCACCTGCAGTATACCTATCTCGAAAGGTGTACCTAGATGGTCGTTCTGTTCTACTCCCAGTTTTGGACTTCATACATTGTCATTTTATCGTCGTATTATAGGGTTTTCAATATGTTACGCTATTAGCACCCTCCATCATTGCCTACATCCCAAAATTGGGCTATTTCTTTAGAAATGAAGTGTTCTGTGCTTGGAAAGAACACGACTTAAGCTCATTTTGTGGATCAGAAGCTTTGGATGTGGTGCCACATGAATGAACTTTAAGGCAAATATGCTTCTAATCCTCCCCCTGGCTAAGCTCGCTTAACTCCTCTCCAAAACAACAACAACAGCCAAGTCCCATCTTGAACTTTCTTTGGATTAACTCGATATCTGATCCAAAGTCAAGATCTGCAGTTTGGAAGCCAGTTTTGAGTAGATTGTTCCAAGAAAATTCTAAAGAACTTCCATGTATTGATAACCATACAGCAAAAACAACCACGTCCACGATTCTAACAATTCAACAAACTTATATCACGCCAAAGCGCGCCTCATACACTTCAATCTCGTCTCCCAACAAATATCAGCAAGTTCTGTCCCAGCAGCAAAAGCATCAAAGCCATGCCACCCTCCAGGCCAAACATGCAACTCACATTTCCCACCACACTCCCAAAGCCGACTAGCATACTTCACATCCTCATCACGAAACAAATCCGCAGACCCAACATCGACCCAAGTATTCGGCAAACCGCTCAGATCATCCATCCTCGCCGGCGCCGCATACACACTTACATCCTCCCCTGTCTTCCCTCCCCTCTTCACGCCGAGATACCAATCCCACTCCACGGAATTGTGCCCCCCTGTCCACGTGCCAGTCTCATAGAATTATTTAACTGATACGGTATCCATACGATCGTCTAGCATGGGACGCATAAGGAACTACGGGTGGATCTTTGGACAGCCCCTATCACGCGCCAGGAGCGTCACTCCAGCAGCGAGACTACCTCCTCCAGAGACACCAGCGGCCATTATCCTATCCGCATCAATCCCAAGACTTTCCGCATTCTCCGCTACGTATTTCAAGCCCTCAAAGCAATCTTCCAAGGGAATGGGGTAGATATATTCAGGCGAGACTCTATACTCAACAGATACGAAAACAACATCTAGGTCTTTAACCCACTCCACAGGTCCCGCACAAATGAAGCGGTTTCCGATTTCGAGACCGCCGCCGTGTATGAAGTATATCGCTGGATGAGGCTTTGAACTACTTGGGGCGCTTTGATGTACGATGGCGAGTTTTATTTCTGTGTCGTCGGGACCGGGGTTCGTGAGTTCGGAGTGGGTGGTTGCTGAGTCGGAGAAAGCTTTTTCGGCGGTGTAGAGAGGTCCCGTTACTCGTCGGATTTGGGGTACGCTGGCTTGGCTTAGGGGTGGTATGTTGGGGAAGTTGCTGAGTGAGGCGTTGAGGCTGGGGTCGAAGGGAGCGGCTTTGAGGGGGTTGCCATGGTTGAGATGTGGAATCGGCGTGATAATGATTGAAGTCGACAGTATAATAGAATAGAACAGTGGTTCTTTTTCTGCAAAGTTAGTTTGGAGATTGGAAGAGGAGAGGACTACTTGGACGCTGGTATCTATACTATCTATACATAGATAACGACTTTCGGATCGTCAATATTTTAACATCAACGCTACTTGAGACTAGACTATGAATACATAGACTCGAGATACTGTCAGTCCCTAGGTAGTGACAGGGAAAACCAACCACAAATGCCGTGTGGAATGGTGTGAGATCGTTTGACTTCCCATGAAGCCTAGGCGCCGGAGTCATTTGTCATTGCACAAGACCGAGCTTGTTGACATTCGCTTGGCTGTACCCAATCAACCTACGCGACTTCTGCTTACCTATCCATTGAACCACAATGCCCACCACAGCGATCGTATGGCGCACTCGGATTATTCAACGTACCAATTCAATTCTAGACTTTGCAAGGAATTAATGATCAGCAACAGGTACCAATCTAACACCACTAAAAGAAAAACCCCGTCCAATTCTGCGTCCATTCCCTGGCAATCACAAACGCCACTTCTCTATTATTACCCACCGTCACCGTCTTGCCATTCATCTCACACCACCCAGAGTTCTTCAGCGTATTTTAATATCCATAATCAGGAGCGACCTCCTCAAAGCCCGGCATCAAAAGGCAGGGAGCATGCAGCGGCTCTTTTCTGACGTCCGGCTCTGTTGCAAAGAACTCGGAGGAATTCTGTGGTCTTCCAGCACTGAACCTTAGACCCCACGGCCAGATGACATGGTATTTCCTGGCATGATGTATTGATCCTTGCCACGGATGAGGAGATTGACATCTCGACGGCATGCCATGATGGTGTTGCCGATAGGGCGGGTTTTCTTATGCTAGTATCGAGGTTCGACCTCAACGCAAGCTGGGTAGCCCGTCTCGGTGACCGTCTCTCGGTGCCAGAGCTTTCGGCCGGGAAAATCTGAGTTGTCGAGATTTTCGTTTAGTGCCCGAAAGGAGTCGGCTGATAGTTCGTATACCAGTGGTTTTGGGCAGATAGAGAGTGACATATTATAGTAGAATTCTTTCTTCCTTCTGCGAGGTTGTTGTACATCAAAGTGCCGTCGATGAAGGTCTGGCCTTCGATTTCGATGGGTGGAAAGAAGGTTAGTGCTGCTGAAGTGGCGCGACAGGCTTCCCAGATTTGACATTTATCTAAGATGTTGGTGCGCACAGCTGTTGGGTGGACGTAAGAGCGGAAGGTTGCCAGTTCTGTAGTCTCGGTATGAGTACAAACCACAAATCTAGAAGGCGCCTGGGAAATTAGCTTCAGTAATGAATGGTCTCTCATAGTTGAACAATGGCTTACACTTTACGATTGCCTTGGCATAGCTCTCTATCAAAGTTCAATCGGTAATAGGCAATAGAAAGTCCAGTCATGAAACACCAGAGGCTGAGGAATGCAAGATACAAAGTGCAGTTGCAAACGTTCTTTCAATTATTCGTTCAATTATACATAATCATGATATCACTCGAGCAATCTATGCTCTATTCTCGTCCCCCAGGCCGTAGCCTACTACAACTCAAGCCAACGCACACCTATCGACCACCAAGAGGCACTCAGTAGGCAGCTCTCTTCTCGACATCGTGCTCGACGACAGGCTTGTCCTCAGCGTGGCCGCCGTGGACACCCATTGCGGACGCAAAGGTCTCGTGTGGCACCCACTTGGCAGAAGTACGAGGAGTAGACTCCTCCATCATTCGGTCAACCTGCTCGAGAGACAGACCCTTGGTCTCTGGGACCAAGAGGTATGAGTACACGAATGCGGCGGTACAGAGACCACCCCAGATGAAGAAGACAGAAGATTTGAGGTTGCCGTGCTCCTTGCCAACCATGTATGGAGTGATGACAGCGATGATCTATAAATAATGTTAGTTTATGCACTTAAACAGTAGACATCGAAGGATAAACTTACGGTGTTCCAGAGCCAGTTAGAAGCAGTGGAGAGACCGACACCACGGGAGCGGATGGGCAATGGGAAGATTTCTCCGATGAGAATCCAAGCTCCGGGACCCCAAGTAGTGGCGAAGAAGAAGATGAAGATGGCGATGAACGCAATTTGAGCGTTGACAGCAGAGATGTTGTTGGCAATTGGGTCGCCGTTGGCATCTGGGTGGGTGTGGTTGAATCCGATGGTGACACCGATGATGCCGACGAGGAATTGACAGATCAACATGCCAAAAGCACCCCAGACGAGGAGAGGTCGACGACCGAGCTTCTCAACAGCCCAGAAAGAGAGAGGGGTAGAGCAGACGTTGACCAAGGTGAAGATGAGCGAGATCAAGAAAGTGTTACTGATAGCTCCGGTGGATTGCAAGAATGGGGTGGAGTAGTAGAAGATGAAGTTGACACCAGTCCATTGTTGCATCATCTGCAGCGACGTTCCCAGGATTGTGCGGCGGACGTTGGATGATGCCTTGAAGAGAGAGCCCTTGAAGCAGTTGGCCCAGCTGTCAACGAAGCCAGCGCTTGGAATAACACTTCGCTCGTACTCCTCGTTGGCAATGATCTCAGCAAGCTCATTCTGGATGTACTCAGACTCGGCTGGTTGACCACGAAGTCTTTGAAGGGATCTGCTGGCATCTTCGAGTCTTCCCTTCTTGACGAAGTAACGTGGGGAGTCTGGGAGGAAGAAAAGACCTCCGGCGAGAATAGCGGCCCAAGCGAATTGGATGCCAATGGGGATGCGGTAGGATTCTGAACCGGTCTTGTTCTCGCATGCGTAGACAACGCAAGCAGCAAGAAGAAGACCGATGGTGATACAGAATTGGTAGCCTGCTACAAGAGCACCACGGACCTTCTTGGGGCACTAGATTGAATGTTAGTTTGGTCTGCAAACGAGTGCTCGGTAATGTGTTGACTTACAATCTCACTCATGTAGAGAATGACGATGGCACTCTCGAAACCGACTCCGATACCAGCAATGACACGACCACCGACAATTATACCAAGAGCACTTCCTCCAATACCAGTAAGCATTTGAATGATAACACCGATGACGTAGATGAAGCAGCCTCCAATAACAGTCCATTTGCGGCCAATTCTGTCGGCGACATCGCCAGCAATGATAGCGCCAAAGAAGGTACCAGCGGAGAGAATAGAGACGATCAGAGATTGGTGAGACGACTTGAGGGCCTCGGCACCGGGGAATTCGATGAGGTTAATGAACTCTTGGGAGCCATTGACACCGTTGATGTATCCGGAATCATAACCGAAGAAGATACCACCAAAGGAGGCGAAAGCGCAAAGGAGGTATGCCTTGAGGGTGACCTGAATAGAAATCTGTGGTCAGCCACTTGTTCTTAAAGCAATTTGAGATCGAATCGAAATCCTCTACTTACAGGAGCCTCCGTATGCTCAATATTGTCAGTAGCGTGAAGAGCGCCGGCCATTGTGAGAGATGTATGTCCACAGACACTCGAATGCTGGAGAGTTGAGGGGGATAGTCGATCCGGTAAGTGATCGAAGGTCGAAGGTTGAAGGATGGATGGCTTGGATTGAACACAAAGGCAAGCACAGGAGGAGAGGGGAGGGCCGTATTTAAAGAAAACAACAGACGACCGCGCCCCGGCACCGTACACCCGTCAATAAAGTTCCTGGGTCAGTCTCGAAGAACGTAGGACAAGACTGGCCGAGGTCTATCCGCATGTCACCAGGAAGAAAATCAGCAACGGACCCGAGCTATGAGCCAATAACACCACATCCAGACGCATCTCGCCCCAGTCGAGGACATGGGGACGCGGGGATCTGGAGGACGTGACACGCAGGGATGCAAATTGTGCATGCAAAGTCTAGTTAGTTTGCGGCTGCAGCTCTCTGTGACTGGACTAGATTGGCCGAGATGACAGTTAGCGGGCGTGCTGATGAGCAAGATGCAAGATGGGGACTGGGAGGTGGTGGTGTGAGGAGGAGTAGGAGGAGTGGTGGAGGAGTGGAGGAGGCGAGGGAAGCTCAAGGGAGCTCGAGGCATGGTGTGGTAGGGTACTAGGAGGTTAGGAGGGTAAATAGCGCCGGATAAGTGCTATGGGGAAACCAAGCGAGCTTATGTTTGGCTCCCCCCTGGACTTGTACCACACCGCAGAGAAGGGGCAAGGCTAGGTAGGTAGGGTAGGTTCGTGACGACCAGCCAGCCAGATGCAGTTGCAGATGTCTCGAGTACAGGGCAGGATCCAACTTACAGAGATCATCACATAGTACGCATAGTAGAGCAAAGCAAGCTCCAGATTCCCCTGCCCACTCGCTTGTTTATTTCGTTTCCCCTCGACTCGTCCCTCATCCCCCCTTCCCCGATCCCCATGCCTCCTCAACTCCTCAACTCCTCACCCCATCCTCCAACTTTCGACTTCCACCCAAGCCCAGCTCACTTGACGCTTCCACTTCCCTTCCCCTCTTCCCCTCTGCTAAGGAGCCGCGTTAAGGCCGTGTGTGGAGACGAGGCGAGGGGCGTGCTGGCATTGCTTCCCCCGTGCTCATTGGACCTATGGTCACCTGGGGGCGTGTCGGCGGCTGTAAGTGGACGTCGCAGGTGGCCGCGATGGGCCAGAGAGTGCTGACAGGGTGTCGCGCGACCGAGATGTGTCCGAGTCCCCAGCGGCTGGCCCTGCACGAGCACATGGCTGTGGCCGTTTGGGGGCTTGATGGGCGTGATGGGGTGAGTTGGGGTGGTGATAGGGTGTGTCCAGTTTGTTGGCCTTAAACCCCGTCCAGTATGGCGCTGAAAATCTGGATGGCTTCGGCCAATTGCTGCTCGGAATCTGCACCTAATCGTATTTAGCAGCGATGCCCAGACCGCACCAGCCAGGCTTTAGTTCCTAGTAGAGTATGGACTAACATCGCTACCATCAGGTCGGACCGAAAGAGATGCAATGCACCAGTTGGGCCGAGAAGCTAGTAGGCTTTCTGGAGGACTCAGAGTCAGGACTCACCAGCAGTTGCAGGAGTCAGGGGTTTTTTTTTTGGGTGTGGACATGGAAGTGATGCAAGATATTTACATCTATCTGTACTGTGCTCGGCTAACTATACATGGACCGTGAGCCTTGTCCCAGCTCCCGAACAAGTGCAGAGGATGCAGAGTACACTACTGCAGTGTTTACTGGAGGTTGAGATTGAGTAAAGGCAAGCCTTTCAAGCTCGAGGTGGTGCGGTAAGTGGCTGAGCGGGAGGCCACTGGCACCACCATCACCTGCAGTCCACGGCTTCTTGGCTGAAATGTTGTGGGGTCTCCGGCCTCTCCATGATCTGTTTCGGTGCCACACCGATCCCTGTTCAACATCTCCCCTGTCCTCTCTGCAGCAGGAACTTACTCCGTATCCGTACTGGTACCGTATTGTATTGGACAGTCTAACGGACTGACCGTGTAGCAAGAAAATTGTAAATGATTACCCAACCCAAATCAAATCAAACCAAACTAAATGAAATGAAAAATACTAGAGGAGTTGGGAGATTTGTACCGAGAGCGAGTCAACCACCAACCACCAGAAAAGTAGCGAGACATTCCAGAGCAAACACTAACTGTTACTAACACGAATCTTGGTGGCTTCCTGCGACTGGCTTACTCTACCCCTCCGACTCAACTCAAATAATAACACCGGTACGCTACCGAGCGAGCGGTTAGCAATAACAAGGGTATGTCGTGGTATTTGGAACACGCCATCCATCACACACGCGAAACGACGACAGCCGACAAACAAAGATAAAAAGCCACAAAACAAACCCACAACACTAATAGACCGAGATGGCCCCAAAGCGAAGAAGTCATGTCGTCTTCCAGTCGACTTGAAATTCAACTCGGCACTTCTGGCGGCTTTCTTAAAAAACCTACCTCCCCACCTAACAACGCCTCATCCTCACAGAGTCCGAAAAAGTACCGTCCCGTACACGTACCCGTACCCGAAAACGGCCACCGCTCGAATCGAAAAGCGCATCTCGCTCGTCTACAACAAATCTGTATCAAATCCCCAAAAAGAATTGAAGCCGAGATCGCAGAGACAAAAGTGGACGCGCTTCGGCGTGCACTCGGTGAAACGTGAAAAAGGGAAGCTTTTTCCCAAGGAGAAAAAGAACAGGAAGGGGTAATGGGGAAGACAAAAATTGGCTGGACTTTTATTGAGGCCGTTTGACGACGTGACATGTGGAGAAATGGAGAGTGGAGAAGCCATGTGGAGTTTTGCTTTCGACCGAAATGGGGTCGGAATACCTCCCCAACTCAATCTCGACTCAATCTCGATTACTGTACTGTACTGTGCTGACTCTCAACGACTTTACTGGGAAACAGAAGCACCTCAACAAAACGGCGGTGAGGCTGCTTTTGCTAATCTTCTTTCCTCTACTTGTTCAAAATTGCTTTACTTGAAGGTACGATACTGATCTCTGGATTTTGTTTACAGGTTTCCACGCGAAAAAATCGCCAAGCGCGGCTGTCGTGTGCCAAATCTGCAAACAGCCCGAAAAGTGGATCCGTAACAGAGAATCGGATTTCGAGAGGAAAACCAGGTCTCGTATCGAATCTCCGACCAGTGGAGCCACTCTCTGATTGATTCCATGACGGTCGCCAAGTTCGTCAGCAAAAATTCGGATGACAACTTTTGTTGACGTCGGGAACTTCTTCTCCTGTCCAAAAAAAATGCCCGTGAAAGGAAGTCTGGGCAGGAGGAAGAAAATGCGTATTTCGTCTTCATCTTCATCTAATACTATGTTCCCTCACTCAGATGCCCGATAACGCCAACATATGGTATTCCGAACGCCTATTTGCCTACCCCGGAGCCTAATATCTATATATTATGTACATTCAAGGTACAAAGGAGATTTCACGCGCCCGAGAAAGCGGCATGGATCGCGTCGCCTTCTTCCGGCGTAACGAGCAGGCCGAGCAGCTCAAAGGCAAGACCTGCAATATCTGGCTCGATTCCTGCTTCCAGAACTAGGTCATCCTCAGAGTAGTGAAGCCGGGACAAACAGAGAATATATTTCTGTGTACCGCCTGGTATGACAGATAGCTTTTTCTGCATGTCGAGGTTCTCATATTTGGTCACGAGGTGGTACAGTAATCGAAACCCTAGAGTTATTATGCGTGCACTGGAGCCAGAGTCAGTGTTGTGGATCAATCACAAACCCGTTGTTACTCACCTGTCATGCCTTCCAGGCTTGAAATCGTATAATTTGTCCAGCTCATCACTCAGGAGGGAGACAAGTCTTCCAATAAAAAGATGATTCGCCTCCAAGATGCTGCAGGAAAACGGAGATCGGGACATTGCGACTAGGAGTTGGAGCAACCGGATCCTGAGCTGAAATATATCGCTTGCCGGCCAGTTCTCACTAATCATTACCTGACTTGCAGGTTCTCCATTGTCAGCTGGCAGTAATCTGGCTGGGGTCTCGACGAGGTAATAACAAATCTTATCCAGTGTGTGGTTTGTTTGCTCGAAGTAAGTCATCTCCGTAGGTAGAGCGCCGAAGGTCTCGGGGGCGATGCTCGTTGACAAGAGATCAATCATAAGACACATATCTGTAAGCCCTTGAGTTGTGCTGAGCATGAAGAGGACCAGATCCCAGCGCATCAACTTCCAGAACCGCGTGATATCTTCTTGGTCAGAAAGGCAACCTTGGGCTGCAAGATACAGGAGCGACATGCATGCAGTAACATCGATGTATTTCTCGAGAGGTCCACGACATTTTTGGAAACGTTTGATGGCAACTTGGTCGGCAGTTAGTTGAGCCACAGGTAGGAGGGTGTCGATGATATGTGGAGCAATCGAGGAGGTATTGAGTTCCAACGCAAATGTCAGCATATCAATGAAGAGATATACAGGTGCATACTACGGGCTTGTTAGTTATTTGTAAAATCATTGGTGGGATGACGAACATGGTCCTCTTTTGCACAGTTCGCCCATATAGTAATAAGGAGCTCGCAGAAGTGCACTTCAAGATCTTTGGAAGATTTCTTGAACCCAAGGGATGGAATCTTTCCCAATATGATGGCTTGAAATGACTCGTTGGGGGCGGATGGGTAGGCATGCTTTCCTAACTCCTCAAACGTCCGGAAACCAGTACCGTCAACACGGTGGTCCAGCATCATCCCAAGAAACTTCATATTTCAGTCAGTGGAAAATCGAGTGGAGATATGATATTGTGAACTCACGTCGAAGCGATCATCTTGAATCCCCAATTTCGCTATGAGAGCCTCGTCAAGTATGGGGGTCTGCTGAACGGATTCTGTAGATTTTTCGCTATGTATGACTTGTAGAGCGCTCGCTGGGCTTTCAGCAGTCTTCCGCTTCCGCTTCCCTGGTTTCGATGGGGACCCTGCATTGCGTTTTTGAAACTTTGATGGAGAGATCCTAGAAGGCGACAAAACCTCTATCTCATCATCGTCGAATCCATCACGATGTGGGAGAGCCTTCTTCTTTTTGGGAGTTGTGACCAAGTCAAGCCCCTTCTTTTCCGCTTCCCTAGCCTTATTCAGCTTACGAACCCGCTCTGATTCCTCAGCCAGATCCCGCTTGATGAAATCCCTCTCTGTTGCAGCATTTTTCTCGGCAATGCGTGCAGCCTCCAAAGCTTTCTGCTGGTTCGCCATCTTATCCTCGGTGATCCTTCGCTGAGCAGCAATCTCCCGCTCATATTCTCTAATGATCGTCTCATGTTTGCTTCGTACAATCGATATCTCTCCAGCCTTAGAACTGACATCGACTTTCAAAGCATTCCGTTCTTTGGTCAACTAACAGTCTTAGCATAACTCCTCAGGAGGGGCAAAGATCCAATACCTCTTCAATTATACTCTGCAGTCGTTCCACCTCCGAATTAGTTTGTGTTGAAGGGGCACTGCCTTGCTCCGCCTGCATAGAATCATTCTGAGGTGTGGCAGGCCGAGGCTGGTATCGATTTGGCTGGCTGTATTTGGGGGGAGGGTTGGGGCGTTGTCGATTTGGCAGGATCGGGCTTGGATTAGGATGCTGTTGAGGGCGGAATTGATCTCGCTGTGGTGGTTGTCCAAAGACATTTCGATTGGAATATGATGGCGCTGAAGGCACAGTTCGTGACTGATCAATTACCACAGCATCATCCAGGTCTTCGTCGTCGAAGTCGTCACCATAGTCTGAGGATGGAGGGGGCTGCAATCGAGCGGCTTGTGTCTGAGCTTGGGTAAATTGAATAGCATTGTTCTCTAACTCTTCGAGAGCAGCTTCCGGTAGGGTATCAAGGTCATCATCCCCAAAGAAATTTTCTCCGTCGTCGAGCCCGGCCATTCCATGAAATCTTCATCCAGTAGCATTGGTATTTTGGTGCTTTGCCCGCTTCGCCTGGATGTTCAAACAAGGGGAACGCGTGCCTTATTACCCTCAGCGCGCCTTCAGCTTCGGAATATCAGTATATCCGTCTCCGGCTCATACCAATTTAATTTCGTCCGATCCAAAGGCAGTTTTCCAAGTTCATCTTAAGTAATTTCCAATAATTCAATGGAGACAAAATATGTGCTCTTTATGATCTAAAACCTGCGTAAAGTCACATACTTTTCTATACCCAAACACATAGATTTCTGGGAATCAAATCGAGGCGACTCTACAACTTTGAGCTTTCACAAGCAACAACTTGGAACCCCCTAAACAGGCGGCTCGGATACGTCAGCGGCCCAGCTCAAGCTAACCTTTCACTCCAAAGACCAACTCCCGACGCCAACTCCAAACACCACATCGCAGCCACAGCCACAGATTGACTTCTCTGCCAACTCTGATCTGTCTAGATCAGTCTGACTACACTCTCTTCTCGATACTCCGTACGCCGTATCAACTTCATGCTTGTACGCGGCGCATAACTGAAATATTCCTTGGCATTCCACGTCTGGCATCACAATCACTTTGCGGAAGGCAGGAATCCTCGAGCTCAAGCAACAAACAAAAACCTCGCGTCATGGCTAAACCACGTCGGGGAATCAAGTTCAATCACCGGAATGGACACAGTTCTGGCGCAGATGGGCGAAGGAGCAGCTTCTCGGACATCAGTGAAGCTGCATCAGAGCCAGGTTCTCCAACTATGGGTAAGACCGGCGTTGATGGCGCATTAGATGTAAGAGTTCGAAGCAAAGAGATGGAGACATCTGCTAATGTATGCGACGTGCAGGAGCCTCCAGTTTCCGAATATGAGAAGAAAAAGGCAACCTTCATTACCCGATCGATATGGACATTCGTGATGATCGGCGCATTCTTTGGTGCTATGTTCATGGGCCACATCTACATCATTGCTATTGTGACCGCAGTTCAAATCGTCTCGTTCAAAGAGGTCATTGCAATTGCAAATGTTCCCAGCCGGGCTCGACGACTGAAATTCACGAAAGCGTTGAATTGGTACTGGTTGGCCACTACCATGTACTTCCTGTACGGGGAGAGTGTGATCTACTACTTCAAGCATATTGTGTTGGTTGATAAGGTGCTTCTACCATTTGCAACCCATCATCGATTCATAAGCTTCATGCTCTATGTTATAGGTAAATGGAACCCCCAAAATACGTTCAACGAGGCAAGAGCTAACATGTTCCAGGATTCGTGTTCTTCGTGGCATCCCTACAAGCCGGACACTACCGATTCCAATTTACACAATTTGCATGGACCCATATGGCATTGTATCTCATTGTGGTGCAAGCTCATTTCATCATGAATAACGTCTTCGAGGGAATGATCTGGTTCTTCCTGCCTGTTTCATTGGTTATCTGCAACGACATCTTTGCCTACATCTGTGGTATCACTTTTGGCCGAACGCAACTCATCAAATTGTCACCCAAGAAGACAGTTGAGGGATTTGTTGGTGCTTGGATTCTCACAATCATATTTGGAGTTGGTATGACCAATGTCCTCATGCGCTACAAATACTTCATTTGCCCGGTCAATGTGAGCATCCCAAACGGAAAATTCGGAAGCTTGTACTAACCTATCGTAGGACCTTGGAGCAAACATCTGGACTGGACTCCAATGCACACCAAACCCTGTCTTCCTCCCACGCCTCTACCACCTCCCAATCTGGTTTCCTTTGGTCCAGTCTTTCTACATGGCACCCATGCAAGTTCATATCTTGGTATTTGGCACGTTTGCCTCTCTTATTGCTCCATTCGGTGGTTTCTTTGCATCTGGTCTCAAGAGAACCTTCAAGATCAAGGATTTCGGTGACTCAATCCCGGGCCACGGTGGCATTACCGACCGTATGGATTGCCAATTCATCATGGGTTTCTTCGCGTACATGTACTATCACAGCTTTATTGCAATTTACAAGGTATCTCTTGGGGGTGTTATTGAGAGTGCAATCAATGGATTGACACCCGAGGAGCAGATGGAGCTGGTCAAGGGTATCAGCAAGCACCTCTACAACCAAGGTGTCATTCCTGAGGGGGTAAGTTATTCGCTCAGTATATCCGCTTGATTAAAACTAACAAAGTACAGGTATTGGATTGCATGAATCTCGCCGTCCGGAGGAGATGATCAAAAGTTCTTGCATTACGAATGATGAGTTTTCACCATGCATTTGATTGGGTTTCATGTATAATACCATTCTACTCTACACATGCCTATAATTGTTTGGGTCCTTCTTCTTTGTTTATTTGAAACTAGTTGAATGGGGATTTGGGGTTTCTGCATTTCCACTTTCGTGGTCCCGGGGTTGGGGCACTTTGGCTTCTAGCATACCAAGGAGCGAGCGAGCATGCAGTCGGGGACGGGATGGGATGGGATGGGAAAGGATGGGTAATTTTCCGTTGATGTTGACGGGGTTTCTAGGAATACCTAATGGCAATTAAAAGCATCAAAATGAACAACTCTAGGTTTTGTGCGTGAATTGGAAGGGTCGCGTAAATTTTGAAGATATATCAAATAAGGAGAAACTTATGAGGACTAAACAAAACAAGAATCTCAGATATTGAAACCTAGTTCGTCCCAAGGCCTTCTTCCCCAGCTACCTAGCGACCTCTCTATTTGAGGGTTGGACATCTCGGGAACGTCGTGTTTCGCTTACGTCTTGTGGGGGCAATTTCTAAGTTGCCGATATCAATATTTACATTATCGAAAATCGGCATTTTGAAGCAAATATATATCCAATGGACTCAAAAGCATTACCCCATACGAACTACCAGCAAAAAAAACTCCCACGGGTTAAAATGGCAAAACAAACTCCACCGGGTGGTGGAGAACAAGCCCTCTGAAATGGATTTTGCTTTTTGGGTCGGAAGTCCTGGAGATCCAGATCCTGGGTATCCTGGGTATCCGGGGAGTCCTGGAAATGTAGGTATGGGTCACCTCCAACAAGTGCCTATAGACTGTTAATCTTGTGGCACATTAACTCCATACCTACTGTCGGTCGTTGAGCGGATGCTCTTGCCTTTCGGCGAAACCAAAATCGCTTATTTGGTTTATGAACCTGCCAAATTTGATTCTCCCGAAGATGTGCCTCTGCGTTTTCTCGACTTCACTTTTTGCCTTTCGATTCACACTCTGTCGTATCTGAGAGTAGAGAAGGCGGCACTATGATCTCTTATTTGACGGTCGGCTTGGCTCTGATGAGGGCTGTGTCAACAATGGCAGCTACGCCATCCCCGCTTCCTCCAATTCATTACACCATCTCACGAAGATCCGGAAGCTTTCCTGCACCCGATACAGCTAACCTTACATACCTTCTCGAAGAGCTCAAGATAGTAGAGACGCGATTCAATGCTACGACACGCGATTTCAATGGCAACAAGGTGGTGAGGAAACCAAAGCGCATCCATGGCACCCAGGCGAACACAATTTTACTTGGAGAAGTAGGAAGGGACGGCAATTGGTTTGCGGATCTGAGGATGGGAGAGCCAGCACAGACAATCGATATGGATCTTGACATGTTAGCGGCTGATTGGTGGGTGTTAAGCACTAGTAGTTCGAGAGGGAGTTGGTTTTTAGACTTCAACAGCAAGACTTATGGTTTGATTACTCTGCCAGATGGCACTGCAAGTATGGCTAAAAGAATCTTAGTTGATTCAGAAGCACCTTTGTCATTTCCAACATGTCGAGGACCCACCGATGTCGTGCACTTGCCTACCATTGAGAGACCAGTTCCTGTTTTCTTCGCGCATTGCAGACCCGCAAAGCAGTGGCTTCGAGCTCTGCTGCCCTCTGGAGCATATCTCGGGCTGGCCCCCTCGCCTTCGTTGAGCCAGACTAAGACAGTTGGCCTATTGCAGCAGCTGATGGAGAAGAAGGCAATTGATGTTCCGGTGTGGTCGCTGCTATTGATCAATGGAAAGGATGGGCTATTCAGCATCGGAGGGACTTCGGCTGCTTCGGTGCGACAGGCTGAGAAAGAGACGGACAAAATGTTGAATCCAGAAGAACATGACGAGACGAAAAGAGATACCGCCGAAGCACAAGCAAAGGATGATTGGAAAGATTGGAAATGGATCAAGGTACACGGAGCAGAGGGGTGGTGGCAGATTCTTATGAGGGGAATATGGGTTGATGGAATCAAAGTGTTAGACAACCAGCCCATCGTTCTAGATGTCGGTGAGCAATTTAGTGTTGTTTTGAGTAGTAGCCTAACATACAGCAGGTCAACACGCCATTTGTTGTCGCTCCACCTCTAGCAGCAAGATCGTTCTATTCGTCAATATCCGGTAGCAGACAGCTTCCTCCCCCATACGACCAATTTCACGCATATCCATGTTTTAACCCGCCAAAGATACACTTCGAGTTCGAACAGTGGAATGTCCAAGTTCTGAAAGGTAATAGAGACAAGGGTACATTCTCACCTGGAGGGAGGTTCTCCCTAGGAAGAATGGCGACAGGAAGCGGATACTGCGTTGGGATTGTAGTAGAGTCGAGAATGGGAGTTGGTACAGCTCTCAATGGAGGAGAAACTGGATCAAGTGTAAGCATCGATGGAGGCAACGGACTTGCGGATGTCTGGATCGTTGGAGAACCGTTTTTTCGAGACGTGCAAGTTGCTTTCAACGTAAGTCTTCAAATTGTCACCTCCAAACATGTTCCTGACAAGACTCGGCAGTGGAAGGAGAAGAAAGTTGGACTGCAGAGGGCGTGAGGCGATGGTTTGGTATCCAGAGGCTCAGACTGGGAGAAATACCTCTCGCTCTGAAATGGGAAATAATTTGCTCGAATGATAGAATCCTCAATTTCGCGGCCACGGATAATCACATGAATTTAGAAAGAGGTTGTTCTCGACATGTCTTAGGGGCTTCTCCACATTTCTAGAAGCAGGAACGAGGACTATCCCCTCGTTCGAGCGATGTCATGGGAAACTAGAAAGTCAATCCCAGTTTAAGATTTATCTGATCTAATGATCGACCACCAGATCATCCAATTTAGTCTAGTGAACCGTTCAAGCCTTCACAAATCCAGCTCTGGGGTAAATACCAGGTAAACACTAACATGACGATCCGCTAAACCCCCCTCTAATTGCACATCTACCGAGGCAGATCATCATCACTCAATTGAGAGCTTCACCACATCTCATGTGAACGTTAAGTACTTGGAGATCTAAAAATGTAAGTTAAGTAAACACATTTCTCCTTCTTTTCGTTTAATTTTCTTCCATTTCCAACAAAAAGAAACCTTCATTCCCACACCCCAAATCTCTACTCCAGCCAACCGCAACCATGGTCTCCATCAAAAACCTCTTCCTCTTCGCGACCACCACCCTCGCAGCAGCTATTCCTTCCTCTCCATCCGCAAAACTCATCTACAGCGATCTCGTCGCCCTCGACAACAGCGTCCTCTCCCTCAAATCCTCCATCGAGAACTACACAGGCGGTCTTCTCGTCGCAACACCCATCCTAGGGGGCATAACAGCCGTGCACCTCGCCAACCGCAAAGCCTACACGGACGCGCTCCTCATCCCCAACGCCAGTCTCTCAGACTCAAAAATCATCGTCGATTTCGTGAGTGACACGCTTGCCAAGCATATCCCGCAATCGGTGGAGATCCTGGAGAGCAAGAAGGAGCTCTTTGAGAAGGACCAGCTGGAGGGGACCGTTGTGGGGAGTCTGAAGTTGTTGAAGTATGATCATGATACGTTGAGTGCCGCGTTGGTGGAGAAGGTTGATCCGGCTGTGTTGCCGCAGGCGAAGGTTGCGGTTGAGGTTATTGATGATGCACTGGATAGTGGGATTGCGACGTTCTCCTCTTAGATGTTGATGGAGTGGACCCGAGTTGAGCTTGGGAGAACCTAGGCCAGATGTTTTGCGGATGTGAAGGACTTGGGTTGAGAAGAATACGGATATACAGATATTCAAGTTTCTTCCCTCAAAGTAAAAAGGAGTCTTCTCGAACCCCTGAAGTTGAGAGTGACGGTGGGAACTGGGGTAGACTTTGATTTTGATTAAAGATCATAAGAAAAACGTATGGTCAGGTAACTTACTAAAGTAAGATTTTGGCGCAAACCGTGAGAATGGAAAACTCCATGGTCATCTGGCAGAGGCTTGGACTGTGTAAATGATCAAAACGAGCTCCTTCTTAACCGAGTGTGCCCATAATATTCCTTCTTCCACCCACGGTTTCAATGAGAGGAAAATGAAACCATTTGGACTTCTTCGCCTGAAAGCCTCAAATATTCCGAGTGATGGTGGTAAGTTTTGTCAATTCAATTTGCTTGTCTTGGTGTCAAGTGTCAAGTGTTGAGCGGGTGATGTTTTGGTTCAGTAAACAATTCACAAGCGACCTTGGCAAGCCTGCTTGGTTGCCTGGGGGAAATGCACTTCATAATGTCACTGCTCAAGCGTGAATGAAGCAGCGCAGAAACCACCAACAAAGTAACCGTATGAAGGGGTATTAAGTCGACCCAGGCGAACAGGTCTAGGAGGTGGAGAACGATGAATGTCCTCAAACAATCCGCTGACCCCCATTGGCAATCCGTATGCTGTGTTCTTTGTTGCGCTGTATATATAGTGCCTCCCAGAGCACTTTTTGCTCTGTAGAGAAGTGGATTGTCCAAGAGTGCCTTTAACTTGTCTATTGTCTTGGTAAAATGAACACTAAGTCGGGTTATAATTATCTGATTCGGAAGTATACGCCAATGGCCGCCTGTTCCTGATGTAAACAGAGACGAAGATAATAAATATCTCTTGTCCTTCATCACATATAGTTGGTGCCACTGAGTTTCAAACTCATAACTTGCCAATTTTGTTACCATCGTCCACTTCTCGTCTGGTGATGAGTTTGTTTCCTCTGGAACTTATTCTTGTTGTATATTGAGAGTTCAATAAGAAGGATGTCTTGGAACAGAAGCGATGTACTATGATGACTGTGAGTTTGAAGCTGGGGGCTGAAAATTGAGTGAGATGGCAACAAGCACATTACCTTGGGACTAGCTCTATGACAATAGAAATTAGCGGGGATCTCTTCAAAGGGAGAAACGAAATTTACAAGGAGTAAGATGTAATACCCACCGTGGGTGGGATAGTACCCTGGAATTGGGTAGATGACATGCGATTTCGAGGAACGACACAGAGTCAACACATTATCATACAGAAAGAAACAGTGATCCAGGGATATGGAATGAAATCGACGAGTCAGTTCTGAAACGAAATCTCAAAACCCACGAAACAGTATTCAACGTCATAAACTTCGTGGAGAATGAGGATAACCGATGAGGAGCCTTGCGACTCTACTCGACTTTTCATTCGAGATCACCGTTTCTCTCTGTACCTCGTACTGGTTGGTTTCTCCCACTTCAATAGCATTGCTCCACCCTTGAGCTGGTGAACAGCGCCTCCCAATCGCCCCTGGAAACATTCAAATTCTTCACAACCAAAGCTCACCGCCATCGGCTCCCACTCCTCCACTCATGATTCATCCCAGAACATCGGATATATAACCAAAAGAAGTGACTGCGCTATGCTCCGTTGGAACCCTTACTTGACAATCCATACACTCTTGCCCCCAAGAGCAACACATCCTAGCTTCTCAAGTTTGAATAACCGATGCACGCACGATGAGCACACCGCAGGATGGATTTTTGACAGGTATGGAGATAGAGGTGCATTAACTGGGTAGGTTATGATGTGCGATGATCTGATGATCTGATAAGATTGCTTGATTGCATGGATATGGGGCATAGCATGCGAAGAGATGGGGATGTGCCGAGACTTAACGTCATTCTCCACTTAAAGCTTATCCTATATTCCTTTTCTGTTTACAGGTGAGAAGCTGTATCTTGGTAGCTCTCAGAGGAGAAGGTGTCATTTGGAGGAGAAATGATGGAGCTCTGATTAGTGGAATGAAGTGAGGTTAAGGCGAATTACTTCGGGTAGTAAGGGGACCAAACAGCTCCTCGAGTCGGGTAGATCTTCGAATCTGCCATCTGTCCCTTTAAGAATTGCCGGTTCCAGATGTGGAAAGAGGGGTTCTGCTGTGCAAGGCAGGCATCTCAACTAGGTAGGTAACATGACAGGACAGGACAGGGAGCAGGGCAAGAAAACTCTCATACGCATAAAGTAAGTCCCGGCTCAAGGCTACGGTAAAAGACACACACAAGTGGGGTACCCTCTTGAACCCCTCTTGCTCTTCAAGGTACGATATGTAACTACAGACTAAGTGATTGGATAGCAATTTTCCCCTTCATCTGTGTCTTGCATGCTGTAGCTCGGAGGTACCTGGCTGAAGCTTAACTTAACATGAACACTATAGACAGGGCCGAATCTCCGATCTGGCCTGTACCTCCGTCTACTGTAGATGTTTTCTTTCCGTTTTTCCGTCTGTTTTTGGTTGCATTCCGTGCTTCCGGTAATGGGGTCGGTAGAGGAAGTGTGGATGAATGAATGACTGAATGGATGGGTGGATGGATGGATGGATGGAGAATAAAAAGGATGGGAAGCCCCGGGAGAGAGGAATTGTAATTTTGCAATCTATTTACTCTGCTGCTATTCTTCGCTTGCTAAATTGCTTGACTCGAAACCAGCTCATATCTACAATTTTTGTAAGTGTTATTATATATTTATACTTTCCGGTACAGTCTACTGGGTTAAAAGTCATTTGTTAATACTGGACAGGAAGTAGTCTTCAAGATCTCCGCCGAACAGAACAACCGCCGCTATGCACTTCTCAACCCTCCTCTCCGCAGCTTCACTGCTGCTCATTGCAACTGTTTCAGCCATTCCCTCCTCCTTAGTCTCAGTGCGTCTCATTCCTCTCCTCACTCAAACTCTCACTAACACCCTCCAGCGTCAGTCCTCCACTACGCCAATTGATACAGCTCCCCTACTACTAGGATCCTGCTTAGCGATTGGGACGTGTTACTACGGCGGCAACCAACAGGGCTGTTACACTGCAGGGTGTGGCAATCAGACTTTGCTTGGGAGCATTTGCTCGTGTAATGCTGATGTGCAGAAGGCGTTGGATGTACAGCTCCAGAAGGGCGCGAAGCTGTGGCCTGTGAAATGCCCGTACTAGAGAGAGGAGTGATGGTAGATGATGGTAGATGATGTTTGGAGAGAGACGTACTGAAAAAGGGCATGACAGATGGAAGGATTGGTGGAGCTTGGGGTATGGAGTGGGTCAGAGGATACCAAGAAATGTAAATATGAGAATGGCGAAACCAAATTGCGGATTAACTTCGAAGCATCTTTCTCATACATACACGGCGAAGTGCAACCGTAGATGCTTATGTGTCGTCCTCGCCCAAGAACGCCAAACTCCTCGCTGTAACGCCCAGAATGCACACCTATCTTCCAATTCTCCAAAGGTGTTTTTAACGCAGGTAGTGTAGCACCAACCAGCAGAACCCAAAGAAGATCACGACACCCGCCCAGAAGATCCATTTATCCTGCTTCGCCCTCCGCTCTATCATGCGTATCGTGTCTCCGCTAACACCCAGTGTGTTCGCCACACTATATAATCTCTTCTGGGTTCCCTTCAAGATCTCTCTTTGTTGGCCTAAATCTCCCAATACTGCTTGTCCTCGGGCAAGATATTCATCCAGAGCCGTGTGGGTGTTGGCAAAGAAGTTCTGCTCTCTCAAAGCATGGTTCTCTCTTGTTTGATCGCCAGATTGCATGCTCAGACTCGACTGCCCACCCTCCCTTGGCGCCCACGGAGAGCTGACATTCGCATTTGCGGCGACGGAGGCATTGGAATACGGATTATCTGGCGTGGCAGTATTGTGTGGCCTCCGGCCTAGTAATTCCTGCCTGTTGACACTACTCTGCACATCCTCATTCTGCAGCTTTAACTCTTTGAACTCTTCTCTGAAAGACTGGAGTTCTGCTCGGAAGGACTTGAGACGTTCCTCTGCTTTCTCTTTTTTCGAGGGGTTGAGCTCGGATTTGATGAGGTCGGCATAGGAATCGAGAGTTCGAGAGAAGGAGGTTAAGGAGGCGGATATCTGGCCGAGGAAGGAGGGAGATAGAGGTTGACCCGTTGCTGGGGAAGAGAGATCGCGTTTGAGAGAGGTGGATTGTTTGAGAGCGGTGTTGAAGAGTGTGTTCTGGAATGTGGTTAGTTGATTTAGTCTTGACATATGGCTGGGACATAACGAACCATCTTGTCAATGGAGGAAGCTCCAAGCAGAACCTCAGTTGTGGGGATGTTGAATGGCCGTAGAGAGAACAATGGGAATATCCTCTTCTTTGGTGATCGCTGTTCAACCGGCGTGGATGTCTGAAGCTTTGCAGATACGGTACAGTGTCTTTTGTCTGCCCTGGTGAAAGGACAACATTTAAAAATCCGGAGCCTTGTCCCCTCGACGTGGTATGATGGGCCGGACGAATCAACTTGACTGTGGCTGAAGAGTGTGGCTCAAATGTCGGAACTGGAGTTGAGTTATTCCGACATTCCGTTCCCACTCAGACGGGGCGGCACGTCACTGCTTTACCGATCTCCAGGGACTGGGACTCGACTGGACCCTGAAAAAGGGACACAAAACGCTCTTGCTTGTGAGTCGTAAAGCGTGTTGTTTCTCGTATGGGCCGTATGGGCCGTATCAGATCCATCAGATCACTCCCAAGGGCCTCGGCAGGCTATTCTCACAGCCACATGTTAGACAGGCAACCATGAATTGGCCACGGGCTGATTGGAGCATGATGGTTGGGTTCAGCTCCAGCCAGATGGCACGTACCAGAGGGTTGAGAGGAGGATTGCGTCTTGGATCGCCAAACTGGGAAGCTGTGACTTTCCCATATCCACCCTCACATGCCAGCCAGCAGCATCCAACCTGCACCACCACCTCATTTCTCTTTCCTTGACAGTGATCCTGCAAACTCAATTCAACCTCAGCTACGGACTTACTCCTCCTCTCACGAACTCAAGATACCTTACTACGTACTTGCAACGAGTCAATTGTCAATCACAAACTGCATTTCGATAGTGCTTGGATACTACAATATTCTTTTGCTGCGCCTCCAAACACTCTACCCTCCATACACTGTCCTACCCATTTTTACGAACCACCACATCACCGTTATACCACAGCCATCTCTTTACCTGTTCCCGTTCGGAGCCAGTCACTGCAGAGATCGAGTCGAAGAGTTGGACAGACGCAGTCTCACAATCGAATCTTTATCTTGCGCAACGGTCAGCTTCCAAGATAGGCAACGCTTTCGTGCGCTGCCAGAATTCCACAATCCCAACGACCTGGTCGAAGAGTGAAGTCCAATCGTTGCTGTGAGCCAGCAGAAAACGGCTCAATCCCTAAAGGAATGGTAGCAGCGACTGCAACACAATGTGCGCTTCCTCTGCAACACCTAAAAGTTCCCCGCTGACGATGCCCAACAGAAATCCAACCCCATCTCCAACTTCAAAATGCCGACCCTCTCGACGACCTATCTCCTCCCTGCCATCCTCCTCAATCCCGCCTTCGTCCTCCATCTCTTCAATACCTTCATCTCCCATATCGTGCCTCCCCCACCCTCAGTATCGCACTCCCCGCACCCGTTCATGGAGAGTATCGGGCCCGTTCGCAACGCTCCTCCCTACCTCGATATGCACGCAGACGACCAACTCTGCTGGGGCTATACGGCTGTCATGGTGCTGGTGCAAGTCCTTGCATTTGGCCGGGTGAACGATAACAGAGTGCGCAGAAAGAGTGCCAAGGCGGCTAAACTTGAGCGGGATAGAATCAGGAAGGAGAAACTCGAGAAAGTAATCGAAGACAGGAAAGCTGCTGCGATGAAAGTAAATGGACATATGAATGGAACTCTGGGCGGCACTCTTGATGTTCTTGCAGAACAGAAACTCTCGAACGGCGTTGCGAACGGTGGAATGACGAAAATATATTCATCAGACGAACGGAGAAAGGATTCTGATAGTGATGAGACCTTGACGGAGACGAGCGAAGAGGAGATGATTCCCTAGCTGTTTGGTTATGATACCTGCCCGCTCTTGTTCTTTTTGGGATGATAGGTCGGTGGATAGATTGGCTCTTTGTGGAAAAGCTGGCAAGCATGGCGTTTTTGGGCGGGCTTGGGAATGATCGGCATACGATATTGGAGTTCTGAGGTCTGCGTTTGGCATTCATGGATAGAGAGGATGGGCCAGAAACAATGAGATGTGTTCCATGTCGTTACGTTGTTCGGTGCAAGTGTGGAACCGAAAATAAACAAGGGTGGAGTCAAACCTCCGATGAAAAGTCCCCGATCCAAGTCCAATGAAAAATAGACCAGACAGACATATCAAATAGTACAGTACAAAAGGACTGAAAGTTCTAGATAGAGGAGAAGGGAGGGGACTTGAAGGACTAAGTAGTCCACAAGAGTCATACCGACAATTCCGATTCACATGCCAGCGGCTGACAAAGTTCGTACCCGTACTCGGTCGCTTTCGTTCGCAATTCAATTGCCTATCTTGGAAACGCGCGACTCCTATTGTACAAGCCTTGAAACAGATCAATCCAGTAATCGGACTGTCTTTTTATTTAATCTTTTTAAACCATTTCACCGACTTTGCTGGTAGACGGCATTCCGATTTCTGGGCGGCTTCTGGATCGTTGATGAAGCCTGTGGTGGATCTGTGAATTGAGGAAGCGAGCTGCTTTGTTGTAATTGGCCAGCTTACTCGAGATGCCGGAAGGGGGTTTATTTCAACACTGGGCTGGATTGGACATCCTGCTACTGAGTTGTACATTCTGTTCTCGACATATTGTTTCACTCAGCAGTGAATATGACGAGTGCCCTTTCCCCCTATCTCTGGGAAGTATTACTGGCATGAGATCATTATGACGCTCCCTACTTTGGAAGTGCTTCGCCGCGAGTCTTCAAAAGACTTAATGAAATCCGGAGAAATGTGGTGGGATTTACTGGAAGTACGTGGTGCAGCAAACATCGAGTCTCGGACTGATACAAACAAGGTCCCGAGTATTAGTGTGTTTGTTTGTTGTTGTGCTGTGAAATAGAGTCTTCGTCAGGAACTGTGGATGGATGTGTTTCTGCTCATTATGTTCCTAAGAGAATTGCTAAGTATCGTTGCTGATATATACATCCAGTTGTTCAGAGAGACAGTCAAGGATATTAAAAAGGATGCAGCTATACGTGCATACTTTTTGCATGGAAGAACTACGGAACTTCTATCCTCGTGAAAGCTATCGAGAATTTCATTCGTTCAGATTGGTACCAGAAGAAAATGTACTGATCTCGGCAGACATCTCTAATACCGACTCTTTCAAATTTGCTCCTCTCTTTGACCGGCAAGAGTTCTCTAAGCAAATTACTTCATCGGGACTTCCTGGGTAGTACCAGAAAGTGATAGGGATGTTTCCTTTCAACTTGCAGCATCCGTCCTTAAATGCCTTTGAAGATGTGGCGTTCATCGCTATCTTTATAGTCTCGACAATGGGCCCTCCACGTCATCTCTCCCAAACGTCGAATCTGAGTTAATGCAAGTTGGGCACGCAAGATCTCGCCAGAATGGCAGCATCGCCCGCGGCTTAGTTCAGGGGATAGTGGATCCACAACATCAAGAACAGCCAATCAACAAACCCCAAGATCGCGTCTTGGGTTTAAGCGAGGAATAGCGCAAGGGAATCCTCAACGACGATTCTAGAAATAATTGCTCGGAAATCAAGCATCTGGGCGTCAGGCATGGTGATCGTGGCTTTCCCATTCCCCGCAATCTTAGCATGGAGACATCTTGAGGAGGAAGATGGTGGCGGTGAGAAATGTTTGCTCTGTTGATCCGCTTTCTTGCATCTTGAAGTTGGTGGCAAATCTCATTTCGAGCTTCAGAACAACCTCAGAACGTGAGGAGGGTTGAAAAGGTCCATATTACGGAAAGCTCTCTGAAAATGGCCTCGAGGACCAGAATTTGTAAGTACCATCTGGATTTCATCGGCCAGGCAATTGTTCCCCATATCAAGACAAGCGTATGTGGGGTACTTCAACCGAGTCTATCTCCCTTACGAGTAAGCCGCGCCACCTTTGGGCTGACTGTTACAGATATTGCACAATGCGTTCTTGCGATGGTGTCATTTGGTGTTGCAATTTCCTGTGACCGGAAAATGGGGTTCATATATAACTCAAATCCCTTTTGGACATATTGCTTTTCTCCCTTCATATCTACAAGTGCTCTCCATCTGCCTGTTGTTTGAGCCTCTTCTTGATCTGTCGTAGCTCCTCTAGTCGTATTTCATTTCATACACATTCAAGATGGCGCCTACACTTGAGGTCCGATATGAAGAGAATGCAAACAGCACCGCTCTCCCATCCAAGACCAAAGCCTCCTCGCCCGTTTCTTCATACATCCCAGGCCGAACAATCATCCAGAAGCACGACGACACATACAAATACGAAGACCTAAAACCCTACTTCCCTAACAAAGTCTGGCCAGCTCTAGAAGAAGTGCCCTACACAGACAAAGCTCACTTCGGGGATCCAGCTTTCAAGAACCTTCTCTCAACAGCCACAGACATATTCGACTACAACCCCAAAGTTGGAACCGAGATCCACGGCGTAGATCTCTCGACCCTCTCAGATGCAGCCAAGAACGACCTCGCTCTCCTTATCGCCACAAGAGGCGTGGTATTCTTCCGCAGTCAGAAGAACCTCACTATCGAGGCCCAGAGAGAACTAGGTGCTTACTTCGGGACATTACACAAACATGCCACCACATCGGTCCCAAAGAGAGGAGATCTAGATGATGTACACGTGGTATACACAGACGAAAAGTCCAAAGACCAGAGAGCTATGTTCGCTCCCAGCTTCCTATGGCATTCAGACGTCACCTACGAGATCCAACCACCCTCCTACACCTCTCTCAAAGTCCTGACCGGTCCACCTCGAGGCGGCGGCGGAGACACACTCTGGTCATCGCAATACGCCGCTTATGACGCTCTCTCAGCACCAATGCAGAAATACCTCGAGTCGCTCACGGCGCTGCATTCATCACACATGCAAGCTGAAGGCACGCGCGCAGCAGGCCGAACCGTCCGACGAGAACCAATTGTCACCGAACACCCGCTGATCAGATCGCACCCCGTGACGGGATGGAAAGCGCTGTTCTTCAACCCTGGCTTCGTGACTAAGATCGTGGGGATCCCGAAGGTCGAGAGTGATGTTATCATCGGGTATTTGAATGAGGTTGTTGCGACGACGCAAGAGTTGCATGTTAGGTTCCAGTGGGGCGAGGATGATGTAGCGTTTTGGGATAATAGGGTTACGGTATGTGCCCCTTCTTCTTCTTATCGTTCCTCTTTTCTATACTTTGACTTGGGTGCTGACTTTGGGTAGAATCATTCTGCATCATATGGATTCGCACCTCATCGTAGACATGCCGTGAGAGTGTGCTGCCAAGCTGAGCGACCGACTTTGGCGCCTGATGCGAGGAGCCAGGAGGAGGATCTGGCGGCGAAGTATGGATTACCTACTGTTAATAAGGATGGTAGTAAGCAGAGCAACTATAACGATTGAGGCTGGGTTGGTTCGGCTTTGTGATTTTGATTCATGGGGAATTGAGCGGGCGTTTAGGGGAAACACATCACATGCCCTGGGAGGGTAGGAGTTATATTCGTTTTTCATGAGATATGATCTTGATGACAGTTAAACAAAGCACACGTCTAAATATAAGTGCTCTCAAAGTAACAATTTACTAGCTCTCGATATTTTTCATTGGTATCTTTCATCAAAGCTGGTCTTTCACCCCCCTGATATGCCCTGATGCTTCTCCTATGCAGCCCGAACACCAAAACTCCCGCCATTTCCATTTACAAATCAGTACAAGCCACTTCTCCGACCGTTTCTTTGTCCGTTTTGACTTGCCCCAAACCCATCGAGCTGCAAGCTCTGTAGACCCTCCCTGGAACCTCCCACCTTCGATGCAACGGCTAGCATGCCTTGCTCGAACTCGTTCAGAACTGCAATGAGCTCCGATCGCGCATCTGCTTGGCCGGTAGAAGTACCGTTTCTCTTAGCGACCAATGCGTTGATCTGCTGCGCGCTGTTTGCCTCAACAGACCGCAGATGTTGCTCGATCTCGACGATGTGCTTCTGGTATGTGTTGAGGGTAGCGGTTAGCTCATCGGCTGTTTGGTTGAAGAAGCTGACGATATCCTGAGCATTTGCATCACCATTCTCTTGGGCACGGCTGTCATTTGCGGGGGTATTTCCTGACCAGACGCCCGTATTGTGGTATTGAGGGGGAAGTTTCAGGTTGTCGATAGCCTTGAAGCTCAACTTTGCGTGCTCGGCATCGACCTTGATGAGTTTCTGGACGATGGAGATCGCTTGTGCGTCTGAATCCTGGGCGTTTTCAACACCGATGCGCTTTCTTCTGCAGAACTCGACATCGTTGGGGACCTGGGCTAGTTGGTTGTTATGAGCTGGCATGATCGCTTCACAGTCATTCTTCAGCTTTATTTGTCCTTGGATAACATCGTCGAAAAGCTTGATCTGCTTTTGAAGGTCGTCGTGAAGGTCATTGAATCGTGTAGTTCCTCGAAGCTGGCTAACATCGATTCGGACCCCAGGAACTGTCTGTTGCTGCTGGTTTGTAGATTGGCCTAGAGACAACCCGCCGCCCAGCGAGTTTCCAAACGAACCTCCACCTGGGTTTTGGTTGAGAGTAGGGAACATGGAGTTGGGTTGTTGTTGATTTTGGGGTTGCTGTTGATTCTGAGTTGTGCTTCCGAGACCACCACCACTATCTTCGGTCAGCTTGTTCTCTGTAAGGAAAATAGGAAAACTTACAACAAAGAGGTAGCTGGCTTAGCCTGATTCTGTCCCTGACCACCCAATGCACCGAATAGTCCTCCTCCAAGTCCACCTTGCGCCGGTTGTGCTGGTGCCGCGCCAAAGAGCCCACCAGTCTGTTGAGGTTGCGAGGCCGTAGTCGAAGCTCCAAAGAGTCCACCAGTCTGAGCAGGTTGTGTTGTAGCAGTATTTCCAAACAGCCCACCACTCTGCTGAGGTTGCGCAGCACCAAATAGTCCTCCAGTCTGTGGTTGCGTGCTTGCCGTCGTAGATCCAAACAATCCCCCTGTCTGAGGCTGGGAAGCTGGTGTATTCGATCCAAACAGACCTCCAGTTTGAGGCTGCGTTGCTGCAGATCCAAATAGCCCTCCTGCTTGTGGCTGACTTGTCGCAGTCGTCGATCCAAACAATCCTGCCGTCTGTGGTGCCGCTGTCGTCGTCGTCGATGCACCAAACAGCCCACCTGGCTTGCTAGCTGCTGTGTTTCCAAACATCCCTCCTGCTGCTGGTGTCGTACCTGATCCACTAGATGCGATGTTAGAGTCGTTCTGAAGCCTGAAGTTGAAGCTATCGCGGTCTTGATCTCGGAGACGGTGATGCTTACAATAGTGAATTGGCAGAATTTGTGTTGATACTTAAGCCTCCGGGTCCACTCGCAGATCGAGCCAGGGCCATTGTTATCCGCGCGCGCCTTCCAGAAGGATCAAATCAGGGCTGTGACACGTCCTGCAGTTGGTATGGAATGCGACGGCCTGTAACCTGAGATTCTGGAGACGCGGCGCGGCCAAAATATTTAGGAATCTGCGCTAAGCGACCAAGCTCCGAGTGGCATTGTCCCTTGCAGCTGGAACGTCAAATCGACCCTCCAAGGCTTCTCTCACAACAACATAAATGCAAAGTCGACAATATGGATGTTGATGAAGACGACGACTTTTACGCGCCCGAGGAGGGTGCAGAGGAGACTACAGAACAACCCGAGAAGGCAAAAGCAACCCCTCCTTCAGATGCCAAGCTAGAACAAGAGGACGAGGACCTAGAGGAGGGTGAGGAGGAAGACGAAGCAGAGTCCGAGGACAGTGATTCGGTATGCGTAGGCCACAAAGCAAAGATAGAAATTTGTTGACCATTGGCTTAGGACATAGATATCATCACTGAGCGGAAGGATGGAACGAAAGCTGCCCCTCCATCGTGAGCATTTCTACTTCATACAATCAAACCGAGCTGATTCGCATAGACAACCAAAATACAACGAAATTCGGAACATCTCCCAAAGAACGACTGCGAATGAAATTGTTGCGAAGCCTGCTGTGGTCAAGAAGGAAAAGGAAACAACGAAGGGTACCCCGCAGGTTTCTGGTGCAGATCTGCCAGGAATTTCAACGTCCAAGATTGATGTCAACGCGAAGCCCATATACGAGCCTGCTGGAAAGCCAATCACTCAGGTTAACATTGATGAAGGTATGCTTGGGGAAGTCTGTCCCAGTTGTAGGTTTTTACTAATTCTCCAGACCTGCCCGAGAACGACAAACCATGGCGAAAACCAGGAACAGACATCAGTGATTACTTCAACTACGGCTTTGATGAATTCACATGGGCTCTTTACGCAAGCAAACAGGACTCCATGAGGAGCGAGTTTAGCCCAGAGAAGATGGCTGCGAACCAGAAGAAGATGATGGATGACATGAATACGATGATGTCCATGGGAGTGATGCCAGGAATGATACCAGGAGCCGCAGGAGGAGCTATGCCAGGAATGGAGGGAATGACACCAGAAATGCTTCAACAAATGCAGCAAATGATGGGTGCGGGTATGGATCCAAGTCAAATGGACCCTGCCATGTTCGGTCAAGGCGGTGCTGGAGCGGGAGCTCAAGGTGGGCAGGGCTTTGGGGGTCAAGGATTCGGTCAAGGTCAGAATCAATATGGCTATGATCAGGGTATGGCCAATTCCGGAGACAACAGGAACCGTGGAGGCAACTTTGGTAGAGGACGTGGTGGACGGAGGGGTGGTGGCGGGTGGTAAATCCGGTGTAGGTTCTCTAATGGCGTTTGGATGCATCAAGATAAAAGGGGCGAGGAGTCTGGCTCTTTAGGTAACTGGCAAATGGTCACAAAACGTCACATTTCTTCATATTTACTTTGTTATCTGAATCTTTTTGAAATTCTGACCCTCATAATGGTGTTGCGTGTTGAATTAAGCTGTGGATTTGATGTCTTTATCAAGGTGTTCTGCTTGATTCCATCCATTCTCTCATGACTTGTAGGGCGGTTACTTACTAAAGGAGCTGGACTGGAATCCATCAATCTTGACAGAGATCTTTAGAGAATCTCGGTGCTTGGGAACATCTCAAGACCCTTTGGGGCGGGAAAGCGCTGGAGGCTTCGAGGCTTCACAGCTGGCGAATTTGGATAACAGTAATGGTAACAGCCGCTCGTCTTCTCTATGTGCATACATAACTGACATACCTTCAAATACATGTAGGAAACGTTTCTATCTGATGCAGTACATCCATCTAAGTGATGTTAGATTCTGCTCTTTTGGATGAGGGATTTTCTTTGTACAGAAAGCAGGTCTTGAGATGAGAGTCCACGAAATCCGAACTGGACATCACCCCTAACGACATATGATTGCCAGCACATACGTATGCTTATAATCCAGAATCCCAGCAAAATATTTTAATTTTTTTCCCTTAAATGATATTTGCTCATTGGTTAATTCTTCATGGATTAGGACAAGGCAGATCCTCAGGGTTGCTGTTGTTAGCGTAGCATTCCATCTCCCTTTGATGCACGGAAAGCTAAATAACTTTAAGTAACTGACAGTACAAACACTAACAGACTTACTAGATGGGGAACTGTTCGATACCCATTACTTCACAAGTGATTTTCTCGAATGTATTTTGTTCCACCTAGATGAAGGCTGGGAATGACGAAGCGAATAGGGAGTTGTTCATCTCAAAGAGACATCCAGCTGCACCAACAGTGTCCTCGGGCCTGGATATCCTTCAAATTGGCTTGGAATTTCTCGTTGATCTTCTGGGTAAGTTGTTGCGTGAATATTCTGGTATTTTTGATAATTGTTCCATCTGTTTGACAGAATATTTTGTACATCCCAGGACAAAAGCTGTCAAGGATACTTCGAATTCCTAATATCATTTGATATAAAGACATGCTTCGAAAGGGGTTGAGACAAGTGAGTACTCTCTTAGTAACGCTTCGTTCCTTAAATTAGAAAGGAACCTCTTCCGAAATCTAAGCGCCTAACAGGGCAAGTCGCTGAGGATGATGTTAATAGAGACTTGCTTATCTTTTAGCAGTACAGCACCCTCATACTTCGGAGACTAAGCCACGCTCTCTGTACTCTCACTTCACAGCACAATTAATGTTAACAAGCTGATGCACTGTAGGAGATACGAATGCACTCTAACTTAGAGGAGCCCAAACACGGCTGTGAATATATAGAACAGACCAGTGACTGCAAGAGAAATGATGAAAGATCATCTCAAAGATGTCTTTATTCACTATGGTACTGTCCAGGACTGCAGTGAGTGCGGCTTCGGCAGGCACGCCAAAGGAGTGGTGCTAAAGTAGCCGCTTCAGAGGTTGAGGTGACTTTGCCTCTTCCACTCCTCCACTTCTTCTCTGCAATTGGACCTCCCTACATCTCTGACCAGCCCTCACAATACTTTACTTTACGTTCAAAACCTTTGGACTACACTTGATACCCTCTCCGATGGGGGCCTGCTCTTCCTCGAGCTTGTTCTGCCTATCACCCACCCCTCGGCGCTTCCGCTGCCTGGAAGAAGCATTCGCAGGGTCGCTCCGACCATAGGAATGCCTGATTGCCTCAAGTGGTAACTTAGTTATATTGTGAGTCTCTTCTTCTATCCATATCTATGCTGCATCATCCCGTGGGTTTGTGATTAGTGGCTGCCTGACCCTTTTAGACAACCACTGACGCGTACAGATCATCCCCCTCATTATCAATTGAAGTCCCAGTCTTACTACACTGCTGCGAGATGCCTAATCACTCCTTCACAAGGTAGCTTGCTGCCGATTGACACCAAAGATGTTCTTGGCACGTACAAACGTACTCAAACAGCGACTTGTTCCTCTGGCCACGTCTGAGAACTACCCCAGGAGACCTGGATGAACCTCGAAGAATCAAGAAAGCACTCTCAAAATCAATTCAGGTAGTAAGGTAAGCTTGTTTTCATCCAGGGAGATGGCTGGCAACTCTTAACTAATCATGACTAGGTTACGACCACAGGTTGGTTGAATGAGGTCACTCGATCGTAGTGCTTCAATTACAACTCGAATCACATCATGGAGACTCAACAATCAACGAGTGACCATAAATTGACTCTGAAAGATAACCTAACATGGGCTGCATTCATTTGAAGACAGCTGTGTCCAATTAGATATTTCTTTGGTAATAAAATTCGGGATCAGAGGAACGTTGTCCGAAGTTCGTCCAACATCACGAATTCTATTCAACATCAACTTCAACCGGCATGCCACGAGGAAGGAAGACCGACGACTCTCCAATCAGAGTGTATTAAGCCGTTAGCAGTCTTGATATATTTTCAGCAGAGACTGATCACCCCCTAATCCTTCACTTGAAGTTAGACTAAGAGTTCTAAAGATCAACCTACAACTTATCTCTATAGCCCTATCATCAGTAACGTATCTAGTACTATTGCTATTGCTATTACTACTACTCCTTATTATTAAACTTAACTGACTTTAAATTGCCCAGGTCTGTTCCAAGATAATATCTAGATCTCACTGAGTACGGTTATGTTTACTCACCTCTACAAAACGACACCTCTCGCCAGATCCACCGCACACATTACTTATAGAGCCCTCACTATGCCTTCCAATGCGAGCTAAACCATAACTGATACACTGTTCTCCTAGAGAATGGCACTTGTTTTCACCGAACTCTTCTCTGAAGCTTGCCGAACTCCTTTTGTTAAAATACCTCCCCAGATCCGAATCAACGACCCCGGTCCTCGTTATAATGCAAAAAGTTATTGGTTTCTTTGGAGGAATCCACCTTCACTGAGGTAATATTGCATGAGCTACATGGGGACCTGAATCCGAGCCTTTGATTCCCCCAGAGGGTGACTTCACCTGATTCTTCGAGTATCCCTCACTGCAGCAACGGTTACTTCAGACCAATACCTGAAATGACTCGAATCAACAGTATCTAGGAAAGTGGTCGCGGGGTACTTTGATTGGCCAAGTCGTGTTGTTCAAGTCATACCCAGCATAATAGCCTTACATGCTCCTTGGACACCTCATTGCTTACTCCATTGTTCAAATTACAGGATATGTTGGACCTCACGGGACTCATTGAGAATCGTCAGACTATGCGACGATGAAGAAAGCCCAACATCCCTAAACACTATTCCCAAGCGGGTATCAATCTTCATTCCCAAGATATTCACTGGTGTTCATATATTTGCTGGCAATGAATCTCCTTAGCCTCGAAATTGTTGAACATTGTTGAACATCTTTGATTACTGCGTACAAGTGTTTTTTGACATATTTTGAACCCTTACTGCTTCCTAAGCTGCGTTTAAATTGCGACTTTGCACAGATTACCATCGAGGTTAGACACATGTTGTAGTTCAGCGTCCTGTCAGCTTTCTGCAAAGCTTGTTGAATAATCTTCAGTCTGCACGCACTGAAACTTCCATTATGTAAAAATTACAGATCAATAGATTGAAGTGACCTTTCTAGTGATTGCCAGAAAGAAAAACACTCTTTCATGCATCAGCTTTGGAATCCCAAGGAATGGAAAACAGCATATTCAGCTGATAAGTCAATGCAACACGAGAGTGAAGAAAGAGAACACGTAACTGTTTGATCCCTGCAGGCTATATTTATAAAGAATTTTCAGTTCTACCTTGACCTTAATTTTGGGCTTTTATTTTCGCCCGGTTACGGTCTTTGGTTCTCTATGGCTCTTGCCCAGTTG
>JAFJYG010000506.1:0-39249 GCA_017366145.1 Cadophora sp. M221
CCCATCCCCATCCCCATCCCCATCATCACCCTCAGCCCAATCCCCATCCTCACCATCAGAATCAAAGCCCCCACTCAAACCATACGCCAACCTCTCCATAGCCAGCCGTCCATACTGCTCACCACTCTCTACATTTTCCGGATCACACGCCACCCCTAGAGTCCTCAGCCCCGTAAACCTCTCCAACTCCCTCCCATCATCCTCCGCATGAAACAACATCGCCTCCTCATTAATCACCAGATTTCTCACCCTCCCCGCCTCCTCCACCCCCATCTTCCTGCCTATCCGGCCTGGGTACGCGCCCAAAGTCCGCCAACAAACCATCAGCACATCCTTCTCGAACGAGAAATACACTCGTGCGAACTCGCGCGACGGCGCAAATGCCAACTCGTATGTCTTCATCGCCTCATACCGTGCCTCGTGACACACGTGCAGGAGGGGCGGGATGGCTTGCGAGGACTTGAAGACTCGCTGACGGGCGTTCCAGTAGATGTGGACGAGACGGCTGGCGGTGCTGAGATAGTCTGCGAATATCTTGATCCGGAGCTCGATAGGGAGTTTGGGGAAGAGTGTGAAGGCTGTGAGGAGTTGTGGTTGAGCTGATACTGTGGCTCGGCGATGGGGAGGCATGGTTTCTTGTGAGTATATGGGAATATTGTACAGTGAGATATTGGAAGTTCAAGAGCTGATCATAAACAAGAAATGAAGTAGTCTTGAGAAGGCTGAGAAGGCTCGGGATGAACTCAGAGACACTTCATGCACCCAAACCCAGCAAGACGAGGATCGTGAAACGACGTAATTGGTGAGTTTTAAAGCTGTAGACAATGAATAGAAGAAAATAAGTCCAGAGTGACTCAAGTTAAATCGAACCCGAGTGTTGATAGAAGTGGTACTTGGAGACAGAAGGCTGAGATTCGAGATGCGAGGTCAGCCACGCACATGTGACCCGCTCCAAGGCTCGGTCGCTCGCTCGCTTGCCTCCCCTCAATTTCAACACCTCTTCCTCACTCCACTCCGCGCCATCTCTGCAGCCTCACAGCTCCCAAGAAGCATCCCCCGAGTTCCGCCAACCATCCAACCTCCCAACTTTCCATTAAACAATGTGAAGCTTCCTCAACCCGCAAAGGATCAAGACTCGCCCCCGCCCTGCCTTGCCAATGAGTCCACCACCTCCAAGCTATGAACAATGACTCCACATCAAACGACCTGCCCAGCTCCGAGCCAGCATCAACGACAGCTCCTATTCCAGGCGCAAGTGAGGGCACAACCGGCGCCGCTGTCGTCAATGATCCTTCAGAAGCAGCAGCCGCTTTGACAAGTCAAGATGCCCAGCCAGAATCGCCCGCGAAGAAGAGAGCTCTGGCGCAGACGAAGAAGAAGTTCGAATTCATCAACAATCTCACCCTCCACCTCGATATCCTGATCTATGCCGAGCTCTGTATATTATATTACATGGAGTGTGTTCCCCAGTCTACCTATAATTCTCCAATGGGCCATGTACTAATGAAGATATACAGTTGCTCGCTCTTCCGCCTCCTCCTGCGCGCTGTCAATCAAATGATGTTCCTCTCTCCCAAACCGCAATTCATCCCCGCAGCTCCCATCCACCGTCCCTATATCGGTGCCATCTTCGGCCCAAATATCATCTGTATCCTCCTCCACATTCTCACGGCGCGGTCAGAAGCAGGGGAAGCTATGCGAGGGTATCTGCATGGAGGCGTGATCATTGACCTTATCGGGCAAAAAGGACCGACCTCTAAATTCCACTTGGTGTTACTGGATCTGCTAGTGCTGGGTCTGCAGTGTTTTATGCTAGCTGTACATGTGGAGAGGGAGAGGCTTATTGCTGTGAAAGATGCACTTTCGTCGACAGTTCCTACAGCTGCTACGGATGTTCCGAGAGAAGCTGTAGTCTCGGCGCAGAACCTGGATGCGGAGGAGAGGGGTCAGATGGGAGGAGCTGCTATCGTAAATAGTGAAGGAGATATGGAGATGCAACCAATGATACCACAGAACGACGGACCATCATCGTCGAGAAATGAAGTAGACGAACGAAACGAGGAACGAGACCGACTTCTTGCCGAGCCGCCTGCTGAACAGGAGGAAGATGATGATGGCACCTTGGACATACTTTGGTCTGGGTCCGCCATTGTGGCCGACTTTCACGTCATGCATACTCTGAGAAGACAATGGCTTGATTATGGCAACGCGACGGAATCCGCGATTCAAACGGTTGGATTCTCTGCTGAGTTTGCTGCTGTTACGGCAAGTCGACGTATGAACGCAGCTGGTGCCCGTTCTCAACGAGACGTGGAGTCCCTCACGAATTGAGATACCTGTTTTGTATAATAGTCTTCAAATGCAAATAGCATGATCCATCTTGCACCCAGTTGATGATGTCGTTGGGATTGGAAGTATTACATTATGTTATCTTCCTGCCTACGTTCCCTACGCCAGCTCCTTTGATACTGACTATAATATCACTACTATCATCCTCAGCATCTCTCAATCCCCAACTACTCGCCCCAAACTTCTTCAAATCCCTCCCCAGACCGACAAAGTCCTCAGTCCCAACCACATCCCTCCCCAACCGTACTCTCCCCACATCCTCAGAGCCCATAGCCATCAACGTGAGTACCGTCGGGGCCCCAACCCTCGTGAAGCAGCCTCCCTGTGAAATAACCTCCAGTAACTGATACGCACACTGCTTGCCCACATCCTCAGGCGTAACACCCCCCTCACTCGGCGCCGGCACATCCGCCGAATATATCACACCCTGCGCACTCGTCTCCGCGATCAAACTCAGTCCAAATCCAATGCCCGTCCTCTTCTTGCCCCCAGGATTCGCTCGGTCCCCACTCGACACCAAAGGCGCCTGATCATACTGCGCAGCAACATGTATATCACTGACGAGGGGATTCAGCACTCCCCTCGCAGCATGTATCATCCTCGCGTTATTACTAGCAGAGACACCTGTACAGTATGCCACTCCGCGGATCCTCTTCACGCGCCCCGGACTCCGGTTCATATGCAGCGTCTTGGGTAATCTGAACTGGCTCCCAAACCTCAGCTCGACTATACCTCCCCCGCCTTTCCCTCCCGCGCCTGTACACGAGCGCTGGAGGACTCGCAGCTCGAGTTTGCTCGCCACGATGCCGAAGCTTTCGTAGAGGGGGAGGATGGCGGTTCGAAGCGTGTCGACGCTCACGTCGCCTGTTTCCGTGGCGCTGGTGATGACGCCTTCGCCTTCAAAGCGAACATTTATGGGCGCTTTCGAGAACGGTGCCAGCATGCAGAGAGGGAGGAGGAACCAGCTCACGCCGCGCCGGCAGGTGTCTGGCAGGACGCACTTGACTACATCTGAGCCTCCAGTCGAGACGCTGCCCGTTATCAGACCGGGGTTGTATATGAGTTTCGTACCCGTGTACGAGATTTGCATCGTCGTGCCATTGGTAATGCTGTCGAGGAGGCGGAGGAAGGAGATCTCATGTGGCGCGAGACCTGGGTTGGTTGGTGATGAGGAGCGGATGTTGGAGATGGCTATGGGGCGGCCGGTCAAGGTCGAAAGAACAAGACGGTGAGTTAGGGATTTGTGGGAGGTAAAGCGCAGGTATTCGGGGGCCGGGGCTGCCATTATTGTGTCGTTGGGCGAGATATAGTGGTTGCGACTGAAGGAAGAAATCTGAGAAATCTAGTGAAATAAATGGGCAGAATATTAATTAGGCTACTGAATCGGGTCACCGCTTCTACATTAGCGGGGGTACTTTGACGCTTCCCAACAACCAGGAGTCTACCTTACCTGTACCTACAAGGCAATGGAAAGTCCTCTCTAGAAGTCAGTTCCTAAAATTTAGATTGAATGTTCCACATGAAATAAAGTGCCTGGGCGACTTCGAGGTGCTACATATCTCATGAACACAGAAGAAGACATTCCACGAGCAAGCATACTTCACAAGAGCCAATTGCATTAGTAAAGACCTTTTAATTTTCCTAGCGGAACAGGAAGAACTGCTATTCTCATAACGATAGCGAGTGTTATGGCAAACAGACTCCTTCACTCCCCAGTCCACCACCTCCATCCCACGTTCATTCGTCAGTGCAATTTTAGAAAATTCGGAATTTGTACAATTGGTGACCATGTCATGCCAAAGCAGCCCAGGCCAGGAGATAGAAAGACTCCCAGTATCGTAGTGTTACATGCGGAATCGCAAATTGGGTTCGCAACGAGATGCCGAAGAAACTGCTGCAATGAGAAATGCCGAAAAGAAACCAGTAAACCAGCGCAGGTACCGCAGAAATTCATGAATCGGATGTCTTCGTGACGAAGCACCACGATATGTCATAGATGATAAGCCCGTGAGAGCTACCACAAGGTGTTATCAGATAATTGATAACGGTATTTAGGCAGTGGACTCTACTGAGACTGGTTCTGCAACAGATTCCTGAGGAAGTTGTTAGCTTATGAGCAGGATTTCTTTTGGAAAAGCTTCTTGCTCCTCACCTTTGGTTCTTCGGCGGGCTCAACTGGGGCACTCTCAACCTCAGAGGGTATCTCCTTGGCCTCCGGAGTGGCTACCTTCTCAACTACAGGCTTGTCCTCGGCCTTCTCTTCAAGCTTTTCGTCGGTGGACGACTCCTTGGTGCCATTGGTGGCTTCAGTTGGAGAGGCTTTAGCACTTTCGACATCGGCCTTAGCCTCACCATTACCATTTATAGTTGCTGATGCGGCTGGGGCAGCAATCGGGGCGTCTGTAGCAAGAAGCTTGTTCCACTTGTCGAGAAGCTCTTGAGATCGCTCCTTGAATTGGAATTCTTCTTCTCTGGGGATGAATGGGAGTTTCAGGATTGCCTTGAGAACCTTGTTGATCTTGGTAACTCGAATGATGCTAACCTCGAGGTCCGCATAGCCTTGAAGCTTAGCAATGAACTCAGACATCTGTCTCATCTCGGTTTCCTTTGGCTCTTGGTCGCGAGTCAACAAACCCTTCTGAAGCTTGTGGCGTAGAAAGAGGATTTCCTTCTATAAAATCTATTAGATTAAGATCTAAAACGGATCGAGTGGGCTACATACCTCCTTCTTGGCACGCTTCTCTTCGGCAGTCAACTCGGGCTCCTTGGGTGCTACAGCCTCGGGGGTCTCGACAGCTTTAGGGGTAGCCTTTGACTTCTTCGGCTTTGCCGTCTTTGGAGTGGCTTCCTTTGGGGTCTTGGGGGTTGAGACACCATTCGTAGCCTTCTTAGTGTTCAACTTGATTGTGGTGCGTGGTTTCTTGACGGAATCGGAGCCCTGTGGGGTCTATTCTATGAGCAGTGCTTTTTCTAGGGACATAGTTGAACTTACGTCGTCTTCAGCCTTGCGCTTGTTTGTCCTTGGTGGCTCAGTGGTGGCATCAGCTCCGTCGGATTCTGGGTCTCCACCTGCATCAGGCATATCAATATCGGCATCATCGTCTTCTTCAACAGCTTTGGCTGCGGACTTCTTCTCTTTCTTCGCAGCGGCAGCCTTCTTTGCCTGCTTCTCGGCTTGCTTTTCAGCCTTGAGAGCTTCCTTAGCAGCAATATCGGCCTTGCGAGCGACTTCGAAAGCATGGAGGATATCCTTGAAGTAGTCCAGGTCGTTTTGCTCGGCAGCAAGGGTACGGGCCTCGGCAATATCCCCTCGCATCTTTGGTGGGAGCGTTCCAACCTCTTTGGGATCAAGATCGCACAAATCGGTGTTGGAAACCCAACCGCTGGCAGAACAATCAGCGAAATGTTGGCCAAGGAAGGATGCATTTTGACTTACAATTCGTTGGTGTGCAGATACATAACTGGGAATGTGCGATCCTTGACTTTTGGCCCTCCATCTTGGTAGTCCTCTCGGTAAGATCCATCATGTCTAGCAGCTGTAACAGGTCGGGACTTCTCAAGATTGTTAGGGATCATGGTCTGGTCAACAATAATGACCGGCCACGGTGGGAAACCCTTCAATTTGTGGTAGAAGTAGTCGCCTGGCTTAGCATCTGTGTGCGTCATCTTTGCCATGGAGGCTTTCTTGTTCAACTTCTTGCCCTTGTGCTCTGGTACGCCAGATGACTTTCTCTTTCCGCCCTTAGCCTTTGCCGCTGAAACTGGCGTCTCGACAGCAATCTCCGACGAGTCCGCAGTTACGTGAGCAGGATCATCTGTCTTTGCCTCGTCCTTCATCTTGGTGTCTTCTTGGGTAGTCGCAGGTTCGGGTTTGTCTTGTGCGACGTCCTCAGAGGTTGTTTGTTGGTCGATCGGCTTGGCTTCTTCCTTGCTACCTGAACGCGAAGAGACACTCGTCAGCATGAAAGAACTTGTTTGGTCATGAAAGGGAAGAAAATGCGTGAATTGTTCTTACTATCCGCCGGCGCGTCCTCCGTCGCGACTTCCTTCGATCCGCTGATCTCAGCATCACCATTGGCCTCCTTCACGGCAACATCTTCCTTTGCTTCAGGCGCAGTAGCAACTTCAGGGCGCGCAGGTTCTACCTCTGCAGGCGTTGAAACGACTGCAGCTGCTGGGCTTGCCTCGTCCGACATCTTGTCGCGAGATCGCACCGCGGGGGTGATAGCTTGTTGACACTACGTTGGTTGGTTTGGCAGCTCTGACGCGTCGCAATCAAGAGCAATGGGTGCAAACAATGGCAATACTACCGCACAGTAGTGTGGTGGTGATGTCTTGATGGCGATGTGTGATGGAACTCGAATCAGGATGGGGGGAGGATTGGAAGCGCAGGAGGGAGATTCTCGAATTATTCGGCGAGGCAAAGTGCAGCTAGCAGCCTCAGGTGGACCTGGTCACGTGATGCCATAAGAGAACAAAAAAGAACCAACAGCAGGTAGGTACCGACAACCGCCGTCGGCAGAATAGCAATACGAAATAGCAGGTAGAAGCAGCAAATCGCTTGTTGAATGGACTTGAACTCATAGACACTGCCTCGAGAGCTTTTTCTACACACAAGCAAGGAATACAAAAAGCAAATTCACCAGATTTGAGACTTTCAAATGATGAGTCTAAACCCGCCCCAAAGAATGAAACAGTTGGTGATGGGATCAGCTCACCGTTCTCACAACAACGCCAGCGCCAGCGCCAGCACAGCCGAGGACAACGAGACCTGCCCGCCCTCTTCTGCCGAACACCAATCAAGACCACCTGCAAGTTTCCACGGAACAGGCAACACAAGCAACACAAATCAAATCACTGACAAGCCAAAGGAAAACCAATGAAATCAGACTGTCCTTGTACTCCCTTGGGGCATCATCCATGTTGAGGAGAGCTGCTTTGTGCCCATCTAAACTTTTCCTTCATTCCAATCTACTATACAACAAAGCTCTCGAGGTTGGGTGACTGACTGGAGATTATTCTTCGCCTTCTTCTTCGTCCCCGTCCTCGTCCTCGTCCATACCCTCAGCAACAGTCACAGAGAAGCTTGGGTCCTGGTCAACTCCCACGTAGCTGTCGCTCATAAGGAACAGCTTTAGGTCGTGCTCGCCCGGTGTCGGTACAGTGTATTCGAGTCTCACGTTCAAGGATCTCCCTATGGTGATCCGCTTGATGGCGAGCAGTGTCTTCGAACTCTCCTCGCCCACTACCAACCACCAGTTCTCCATCTTCTTGCCAGGGTAAAATGGCGCATGCACGGTGGTGTCCACATCAGCTGCATCTTCTTCGTCGTCCACATCTCTTGTGATCTTGATCTTGATATAGGCTGGATCTCCAGCGGTGATGTCTTCGGGATCCTCCAACTCGAACTCGAGGTCAATATTCGGGTATTTTGAGTTGGTGAAGTTGGCAGCCTGGCCCAATTGGTTCTGGGACAAACCCAGTCGTTTGACTAAGGCTCCGTAGTTGGGGTTCTCCGAAGGATCCATAGCTTCCATGAATTCGAATATATCCTTGACACTATAAGAGAGATAATTAGCAACAATACCGGGATATTCATGAAAAGACACATACCCAGATTCGTTCGCAGCCTTGATGACCTCAGGTGTGAAGTGCGGAATTTGCTTCAGTGGGCTGTCGCGATCCCACATGCCCTGGACCACCATTTGTGACATCTCCATTGCATTCATTGCATTGATATGTCCATCTGAGGACAGCACATCAACTGCAGCACTGAGCAGGCCTAGAACTTTAGTCAATATAATCTCTTGGTCTTTAACCAGATCGATTGGCAGTTGCATCCTGGAGAAATGTGCCTGGAGCAAGACAAATGCCTTGAAATGTGGAGAGTCGTAGGCAGGTTGTGCCATCTTGACAGGAACCCGACCGTAGATACGTCGAAGCAAGTTATCCTCGTGTCTTCGGATTTGAATGGACTCAAATTCGGTGGCTGAAGTGACAATTTCAAGAATTCCTTTCAACTTCGTTCGGCCGCTCAAGGACAACAAGAATGTCTGCATGGTGATATACGAAATGTTGTAGTAAGCAGCAATCATGGCTGCGTTCAATGGTGTCACCGAATCATCCTCGTCATCCAGGTCGATGATCTTTGTCTCTGCAAGATCCTTCAAGGTAGTCTCGACAAGCTCGGATAAGTGAGCACTCAGGCCTTCGTGGGATGTATCTGCCAGATTGTAATAACTTGGATTTGCGAGAAGTCGACGATAGAAAAATGTGAAAGTTGTCCAGTTGATAGCATCATCAGCGGACTCGATCATTTTCGTGCTGATCTCGGAAACAAAAGCGTCGTGTAAGTACACTTGAAGATGACTTTCGATTGGGAGAGCCTCGTTGAGAAATTTCTTATAGTACTCGCGTTTGACAGCCGGCACCATAAGCACACCTCTGCTGATCTTGTCTTCCAGTGGTCGCGAAGCCTTTCCAAACATCTGCAGGACCTCGCTCAGCGGGTAATCTACGTATCGATGCTCTCTGCCTTCGTAGTACTGAGTTCCCATGACAATGACCAAGTGTGCAGTGCAGTCAAGTTCCCAGCATACATCACGAGATGCTACCATAACTTGAATAGCGCCATTGTCGTAAAGATGCTTCACGATACGTTTATCGCTTGAGCTAAGAGCTTCGTGGTAGTATCCAACTCCGTGAGAAAGTGCCTCGGCAAGGGCCTCTTCCCCAATGCGTTCCAGCAGTGGTCTCATTTGATCGACATCGGCGTGTAAGAAACGATCTTCATCATCACTTGCAACGCAGGCCAGAAGCAAGTCTCTCGTAGTGGACCGAGCTTGCTTCCTGCTGGGAACGAATATGATCGCTGGTTTGTCTGGACACATCTGGAGAATCGAAAGATATGTAGGCTTGGCCATAGCAAGCATAAGGGATGGGAAGTGCGGGACTGTGAAAGACTGGATATGTAGCTCCAAAGGCACTGAACGGACGTGTGGACTGAAATTGTAGATGTTGTGCTTCTTGGCGTCAATCCATTCACTGATGTCTCTGGCGTTGGAAAGCGATACGCTCAAACCTATAATTCGAAGGGGATGCTGGGTTTGGGACCGAATGTAATGCATGCGAGATACAATGATCTCATACACAAATCCAGACTGCCCTCCAAGCATATGAAGCTCATCTGCAATGAAGAGCTGAATATTCTGGACGTTCTTTCGGCGTTGCCATTGTCTAGACAGAATATCCCATTGCGCAGGCGTAGCAAGGATTACATCGCCCCGCTCGAGAAGCTTGAGATCAGCAGTGGTTTCTCCTATCAACTTTACAATTTCCTTGCCGCCACGAAGCTTCGAGAACCGCTGTTGCCATTCTTGGTGTCGAAGATCAACAAGTTCCTGGAAAGGAGCAATGTAGACGGCCCGACCAGCATCAGGCTTTGACCAGTGACGAAGCAATGCAAATTCTGCGCAAACTGTCTTGCCACTTCCGGTAGGGGCGCCAACAAAAACGTTGTCATCTGTTGAATATAAGGAATTGAAAGTCTGTGTTTGAATTTTGTTGAAGCGCTCCCATTTGGGATACAGTGCTCGGAAGTCGTCGGTCTTCAAGGCAGTAACAGGTAGTGGTTGTAGATCAAGAAGCTGCGTGTGGGGAGGGAATTTCTCGGGCAGAATCAGCTTCTGGAATGAAACTGCAAGCTTGGTTTCGGAGTGCATCCATCTATCAGAAATGACAGTGACGAAGTAATTCGGTGGCATAGGCTCCGTGATTGGGACAGTGAACTCGACGACGTGCTCGTTCATCTCTGCTTGAGCAAAGTCTTTTCTGAGGATGAACTGGTCGTGGAAGAGAATATCTTCCCCATCGCAGTCTTCGGCAATGATCCAGAAACTTTCTGCAGTCCCATGAACCTCGTCGTCCCACTCAAAGTTTGGAGTGATTGTCAGTTCAACGCGTATCATGGATCTTGTCATTGGTTGCACTTGAGCTTGAACTTCTAGTCTTGGAAATTTGGAAACCAAGCTGCAAACAGTTCTGCCTGCTTTTGGCAGTCCAAGAAGTTCTCCCATCCGAGGTGGGTCGAGATCGAAGTAGCTTGCCCATGGCACATCGATTCTTTCCGCCTTTTGAATGATATCTCTTGAACAACCTGAGAATTGACGCAAAGGGGTCATGGTGGGCCACATTCGCTTCTCGGCCATCTTACAAAGTTCCAAAGCCGTCTTAGCTACTGAGGACCATCCCTTCTTGAGAGTAATTTCAAAGATTGCTCTAAGAATACGTCCAGCTGATTGAGTGACATAGACCAAGTCTGCCATTAGCGCCAAACCTTCAAGCTTGAGACGCGATATGTAGGCTTGCAGAAGAACGTTGATTTTGGCATGGGGCTCCTCAATGCTCTCCTTGACAGGTATTGGGACGCGGCCCAGCAACTTCGCCAACTCCAGCTTCTCATCTTGGCGAACTGGAATGTATTTGAACTCGTCGCTAAGAGCAAAAACTCGGAATAGCTCGATTGGCGTGATTGATGGCTGGATGTGGTGGTTGTAAGTCAACATCGAGCTGTGAGTAATGTAGTAATGCGACGCAATACGTCCAAGCTCTGTCGGCTGTAGTTTGCCAGTTTTCTTGTCGTACTTCACAAGGCTGGATTTCTCGAGCACAGCAGCAGCAGAATGAATGAGATCCACGCGCTTCTGTTCAAGAGCGTTGTCTTCTTCGTAGTCGGCACCGACGCTGTACAGTCCAGGAGAACGCAGCATGCGGACGAAAAGATAAGTATATCCAAGCCATTCTACACCTTCGTCCCGACTTCTTACGTTACCAAGAACAATTTCGGCATTAAGATTATCTGCCAGCTTACTGATGAACTGACTCTCGATGGGAAGTTGCTGGTTCAGAAGAGAGAGGTAATACTGCATTTCAGTCTGCGTGGTGATGATAATGCCCTCTCCATACGTATCGTACTGTGGTCGACCAGCTCTGCCAAGCATCTGAAGAACATCCTGTGGACTCAGTTCCACCCAGCTGCCCTTTTCAGGAGAATACACCTGTGTGCCTTTGATGATGACTGTATGGGCTGGTAAATTGACACCCCAAGCGAGAGTTGCTGTACAAACGAGAACTTGAATCAGTCCATCGTTGAACAGATCCTCCACTGACGTCCGATCAGGTCGGCTCATTCCAGCATGATGGATACCGAAGCCATACGGAAGCAGATCTTTCAATTCCCGGTCGTTGACAGCTTCTGCCTCGGTATTGAGGGCTTCTCTGCTTCCGGCATCACTCCTAAGAATTTGCCCAATTGTTTCCATTTCCAGAGCCTTGTCTCGAATATATCGTGCAGTCTTCGATGTCTCTTTCCGAGAGTGGACGAAAACGATCATTTGGTTGCGGTTGGTACCAACGTGCTCGAGAACTTTTGTATACGTGATGTCGTTCATGGTCTTCAGTTGCTTGATGGCCTTCTTCTCGGTAATACCAATGAATTCTTGACGCAGGGGACAAGGACGGAACGAACCATCGAAATGAAACATACCCTTCAAGGGATCTACACGGAGGAAGCTGGCGACATCGCGGTAATTGGGGAGAGTAGCTGAAAGTCCAACCAGGCGAACAGGGTCACCAGTCTGTTCCATTTTACGAATTGTTCGGCTGACAATACTTTCGAGTACAGGTCCTCGATCATCGTGCAAGAGATGGATCTCGTCGATAATGATAAGTCTTACCAAATTGGTATAACTCAAATCGGTCGCTTTTCTTGTGATGACATCCCATTTTTCCGGAGTCGTGACGATAATCTGGGTGTCGGCAATTTGTTGCTTCGTGAGTTGTCGATCACCAGTGAGTTCCGAAACCGTGATGCCATATTCCTTCAGGCGACCGCCAAAGTTGCCAACTTGCTCCTGTACCAGGGCCTTCAGAGGGGCAATGTATACAATTTTGAAGGCATCCAAGTTTATCTCTCCAGTTTCTGGATTTCGGTTCTTGCCAATTTCCCGTAGAATCGTCAACATGCCAACATTGGTCTTTCCACTACCGGTGGGGGCACAGATCAGCATGTTGCCATCGTCATTGAATGCCTGTGGGAAACATTTAGACTGAATCTTGTTGAGTTTTGTTGCTGAGCTGAAAGGCACACGAGCCCACTCTGGCATCTCGGTAACTGGAATGTCTCGATCACTTGGGTCGTTGCGCTTCTTTGGAGCGGGTACATGAATCTCCTCGTAGCCTTTGAAAGTCCGCTTTGTCGATCCTTCTGGAAGCTTGACTTTTGGATTTGTCATGAGATGGTTTCCTTGATCGAATATAAGGTTTTCGAGGTTGATCAACTTTCGTGGTTGTAAGCCACCAACAAGACCACCATCGCCATTCTGTTCAGGCTTTTCAGATCCATTGATGAAGGAGGCAGGAACATCAATATCCATCTTGATTTCCAACTTGCGCTTCTTGGAATCGCCAGCTTGTGCAACGCCTCGAAGCTCGTCTAAGATCCATCTTAAACCTTCGGAGGCTATTTCCCGCTCAATTACACCTCTAGCTTCTGCATCTTCCGCACGAGCTAATCGTGTGAGCCAGACAACCTTGTCCCGGTTAGCAATGAGCTTGTGAACCAGTTCATGATGTTCCCAGTCAAACAACTCCGCAAGGTCATTTTCAATCTCTCGCAATTGCTTTTCCTCTCCGCCTTCTTCGTCCGGAGCACCTGACAAGATAGTTAGAGCTTCCTGGGTTTTCACTTGTTGTATGTGAGCATCGGAATATAGAGCACCAATCTGTCGCTGGAGCCAGTATGCATCGATTTCGCGGGCTGGAATAAAGCTCTTGTCCTTGTCCTTGCTGCCAGTGTCATTCCCTGCTCCAGAATCGATTATGATCGCCTTTTCTTCTGGAAGCTCGCGAGACTCCTCGTCTTTATCCTGGGCGGCGCCACCTGCAGTTGCGCCCTCTTCCGCACCAGGTCTGTCCTCGATATCTCCATCGTCTTCGTCTTCCGAGGATTCATCGCGGATTTCGTTAACCATCTCTTGGCCGTCCTCATCTTCCGAATTATCGTCGAAAACGACTGCGACACCCTGGCGATCATCAATCTCCGCGCCGTCTTCAGCACCAGCATCGCCATCTCCCATGACCTCATCCTCGTCTTGTGCCTCATAATCTGTGATTTTCTTTCCCAAGTTCACAAGTTCGTTGAATTGTTTGGGGTTAAGTGATGCGCCCAGAAGATCGTCAATTTCCTTTTTCTTATCGAAGTCCTTCAAATCAGCGTCCTTCAGGTATTCCAGTACAGCATCTGCCGCACTTCGAACAATTTCATGCGAAACATCTCCCAAGCTGTTTGCGACAGTCGTAAGAATCAAGTCATATGTCGCCCGAGTTGCTGATGTTCGAGGCCGATAGACAATACCCTCTACCAAGGCATCTGCCGCAGACAGAATCCCAGTTCCACGAAGTTGCGCAGGCTCTCCGCGCTTTCGTTTCCGCTGTTCGCGCTCCAAGACGTCCTGACCCTCCTGCAGACCTCCTCTCTCAACATCTGGTAGCCCGGAAGCCTTCTTCTTTTGCTTTGGTGCATCGTCTCGGGCATTTCGAGAGCCCATATCCCGGATGCTTAACCGTCCAGCCAGCGATTCTGGGTCTCCTGTAACCTCATCATTGCGGCGCGTGACAAATCGACGGTCCGCCTGGAGAACCAGGTTGGACATCGCCGAATACTTGTACTGCGACACATCGCGTTGTTGGTCTGTCATGATGGCGAGGATGCAAGTGATATCGAGGAATTGAGGTGGATTTAGATCCAGATCCAGACGGTGTCGTCAAGATGTCGTGTAGATGTTGAAAAAAGTGGGCGTAACAACATCAACCAGGAGAATTGCACCAAGAAACCATGGCAGAGTTGCTGGTGGTGAAAAGGAATATGCCCCTCCTCGACTTCAAAGATTGCCTAGAGGTTCATCTGTAGAAAATCCGATTAAACTTTTGGCGAGTCCACTAGTGTCTCTTTTAGCGCCATCTCCAGGCACCACCTTGAGCCTCAACTTCAATTCGAAATTCACTTCTTAAACACCAATTAATGCCATTCATTTTCACCAGACGTTCATATAACGGACTATGTGAGAGTTTCCTTCGTACCGGGCACCTTTTCTTCGCGTTCATAGCGTTTCATGCGATCCCAATATTTGTTTCTAGCATCAAAAGTACTCATCCGCCGGCCACCGCGTCAACAGCGGATCGAAAAAGTAAACACAAACTTCACCGGCGCGACTATCAATCATCCACATGGACCAGCACCAACCACTTCCCGAAGCTGTCCAAAAGGCTCAGCGGTTACTCGATCCTTATATCAAACAAAGGCAGGAAGCTACGCACATACGTCAAGTGTTAGCATCCCATCTTACCTCTCACGTGGGCCAGGATGTCGACATTTCCCTCGCTCGGCCGCTATCACTGGTAAATACTACTTGCAAAAACGATGGAACTCCTCATGGTGTGAGAGGGCTTCAGAAGGAGTACCTCAGATGTGTTCGCGCGAACATCAAAGCGCAGACAGATTTTGCCGAGACCAGCAGGCAACATCGACGTGGGATGGAGGATAATGGCAGGGAGTTGGATACAACTTTCGCGGACGGTGCTGCGTCACCCATGGAATCATTTATCGACCTAGTCAGTCAGCGACAAAAGCACGAGCGTCGTCGTATCATTCAAGATTACCTTGATGTTCTCGCCCAGAAACCTGCTGCTACAATCGAGTATCTAGATCCCCAGATGGTGATGAGGGACGTGGAAGGGTTGCCCAAAATGCCACCTGAAATTCTCAATGGCTCTGGTACTACTCAGAATACAGCTGGAGTTGTCCTGAAGGAGCTTGTTGATCAACTTGAGCAATCTGTTCTTCGTGCGAAAATGCTCCTCAAAAGGGAGCAGAATCTACTTGCCAAAATTAAGGCTAGCAGTACCAGAATCACTAGTCAGGGAAGTCGTCTGGAAGCAGTCGGAATGACAAGATCAGTCTTGATTAACTGGATTGAAGCGGAGTTGTCTCGAGCTGGTGATGGGGCCCCCGATGCCATATCACAGGACCCTACAAGTCCCGACAAGAGAGGAAAGCATCTCATCGAATCTGAACTCCTGTCCATCCAAAGACAATATGCCCGGTATACGAAAGCGCGTCAGGCCTTAATCATTGCCGTAACACGAGATCTGGGTTTGCCAGATGCGTCGCCGGCTGAAGAAGAAGCGGACTTGCAAAGCAAACAGTCTCCTTATAATTCAAACGGCATGGAAATCACTTACCCTTACCTCGAGGAGATAATATCACTTTCGAGCGAGCAAAAGGCCATGATCCAGCAAAAGTCTCACCTCACCATAAGCCTGTCAAAGCAACTCAAAGAAGCCAACCAGGGGCTTGATCGTCTTGCCGATGAAAGCCATTTGCTGCCAGCCCATCCTATGCCAGCAGTCAAAACACAGCGCAAGGGGTTGGAAGGCCCTATATCATTTGGTGATGAAATTTCAAATCACGAGAAGCCAGACTCGTCGCTTCGTGCACGAGCTTGGGTATATGCAGCCCAGTCTGCCGGCCATGCGACAAGAGATGCGGTATCTGCAAAGTTAGAGGAGGGTAGTATGGCTCTTGATGATGCTTACCAGACGCTTTTAGAGCTACAGAGGCTTCTTGGGCTCGAACCTGAAGTCGGGAGTGGAAATGGTGCACAGAAATCCCGGGATATATGGGCAGATTTGGATGGTAACCTTGGTGTTATCAAGGGAGAAGGGTTAGATTAAACTGTGCAAGATTGCCATGAAATGTACTTGTCACTGTGGATAATCAAAACTTTTATATGCAAGGCAAAACCTACATCTCCAGAGAGTGTGATACTTGTAAATGAACCATTGGATGGAATAAAAAAGGGAAAGTAGTCAAATGAAATCCTTCGTCGTCGTTCAAGAGGCAAACACACTTGACTAGAATGCCGCTGCTGCCCCTCTGTTGATGTTACCTCTTAAGGACTGCTCCCGGGCGGTCAGCCCAGGCAGTAAAATAGGCGAGCTTCAAATAGGACAACCTCAAATTATTTGAAGATCAGACCTTCCTGAGTCACTCCACAATAAACACCACCACGACCCCGCGCTGCTTCCTCGAAAGTGCGCACGTCTTCCACACGATGGCGAGCGGTCAAATTGCCCAGCAGGGCGATCTTCCTTCCGAGGTTCTTGAAGCTCTCTCCAAAAATGAACCCCTCCTATCGTCTGAGGCCTTCCCTTCACAAAAATCGGCGGATGTCAAGAGCGCATTAGACAGACTGGCATCGCGGTCTATGGTCACATACGACACAATCGACAGAGAAGATGCGGTCTTAGAAGCCGAAGCAGTGGAGATTGCGGCCAACGGAAGTCATGAAGCACGAGTCTTCGAGGCATTGCAACAAGCAGTGGCAGGTCTTACTATTTCGGAACTCGAGGCTGCTATTGGAGACAGGAATGTTGCAAAGGTTGGATATGGCAAGGCTTTCAAGTCGAAGTGGATTTCCAAGGGCGAGGGGGGACGTCTGGTCGCATCTGTGAGTTGAATCCCTCCATCTGGAGAACCAAAGTCTAATCTCCGTAGACGGCTTCGATACAAGACACAACCCGCGAGCAGCTCCAGATCATACAACAGACACGCACACATCCAGATCCCAAGGTCGTTACGGACTTGAAGAAGCGGAAATTGGTCAAGATGCAGAAAGTTATTGCGTACAAGATCCACAAAGGACCAAAGTTCGCCCTCCAGATTATGAAGGAGGAGACAGATTTGACCGCTGATATGCTAGCTTCGTAAGTGTTTCGATTTGCGCATTATGTGCAGAGTCTGACTATTCCAGTGGTGCGTGGAAAACCGCCGCTTTCAAACCATACAACTTCAAGTCCCTCGGAGCAGATCAAAATGCTGGTGCCCTCCACCCCTTGAATAAAGTCCGCCACGAGTTCCGTCAGATTTTCTTCGAGATGGGCTTCGAGGAGATGCCAACTAATCGCTATGTTGAAACCGGATTCTGGAACTTTGACGCATTGTTTGTCCCTCAGCAACATCCTGCTCGCGATCTTCAAGATACCTTCTACATTTCGGATCCAAAGCTGGCAGACAAGCCACATGCCGAGACGGAAGATGACAAGGCTGACTACGAGGCATACTGGAAGAACGTTCAGGAGGTACACCAGGACGGCAAGTACGGATCGATTGGTTACAGATATCCCTGGGCTGAAGATGAGTCACTTCGATTGGTTCTCAGAACGCACACCACCGCCATCTCAACCGCGATGCTTCATAAATTAGCTTCTCAGAAGGGACCTGATGGAAGACCACCCCCAGCTCGGTACTTCTCCATCGATCGTGTCTTCCGTAACGAGACAGTTGATGCCACCCATCTTGCGGAGTTCCACCAAGTCGAAGGTGTCATCGCCGACTACGGCTTGTCCCTCGGTGGCCTTATGGAATTCATGGAAATCTTCTTCAACAAGATGGGCATTGAAGATCTCCGCTTCAAACCAGCTTACAACCCATACACCGAGCCAAGTATGGAGATCTTCAGCTTCCACAAGGGATTGAACAAGCTAGTCGAAATCGGCAACAGTGGCATGTTCAGACCAGAAATGCTGGAGGCGATGGGTCTGCCAAAGGACATGCGGGTTTTCGGATGGGGACTTTCTCTAGAGAGACCAACTATGATCAAATACAAGGTAAGCTTTCCCAAAGGTTGGTTATATTAGTCACGTATTAACATGTGATAGGTCAACAACATTCGAGAATTGCTTGGACACAAGGTCGATCTGTCTTTCATCGAGCGAAATCCTGCCGTCAGACTAGAGAAGACATAGATTATGGCCTGTCATAAAATACAAAGCGTTGCTGAATTCATGAAAAGATATCCATAGACTTTATTTCCCATTTGGTGTTGTCTACTTGCCGTAAGCATTGCTATGTGGATATATGACAAGTATTACGGGCTGGAGTGGATCTCTGAAATGGATCTTAGAACAGTTGTGTTGGTTCGTCGGCTCTAGAGATGAGGCGAAGTAGGCACCTCTAGTTTTTCCCCATCTCACTTGCTACTGTGAAGTGGTCGATTTTGATATGTGTTACCAGAGCTTTCATTGTGTTGGTGTTGATGAGAAGCCAATGAAGTGGATCCCCTCCCTGCCGCAGGTAATCATAGGAGGCTCCCGCTCATCCAAGCATTCAGCAAAGTAAACAAAGCAATTACGTGTTCTTCCCTTTGTCTTCCGTCTTGGATCTGCTCCTCCACCCCTCCTCCCCTTCAAGGTCATCACAGTTCCATCATCGCCTCTCTGAATTGATCCATGCCGAAGTGATATCATTGGACCGAAGCATTCATATACAAGCCAAGTGATTGGTCTGCAGGCTCCCCGCAGTATGCAAATGCACGCAGCAAAATCATCCCGGCCCAGGGAAGGCTCTTCCTTCAAGCCATCCAGATGATCCAGTACATCCACAAACTCGCAGGCTCGTGCGAGCACTCGCCATCAAGCAGCCGCTCATCGGTCTCCCTCAGCGTACCCCCACCAGGACTAAGGGCACAGCAATAGCTGAAAGTAGTCTAGTCTAGGTGCCGTTCCCAGGCACTGAAAATCTGCAAAGAAAGGCGCGCGTAGGTCAGGAGGGGGACAAAAAGCCGGCTAGCTGTGATGAATTCCGGGCAGGGGCGTTGTGCAGCCAGCCTCTGCCTCTCCAAGAGGGTTGACTCGGTTACTCCAATGCAACTTTTGCATTTTCACGTTAAATATATCAAAATGATTCAAAAAGGCACAACTTAGAGAATCAATATTCCAGGATTGGATTAGAAAATGCTATTCTGCTTACACTTCAATATGCTGAAATATTTCTGTGACTTTCAAACTGCTCGCCCCAAAGGTCGGCAAAGCTAGCTGTGATGAATCGATCAATCCGGGCAGGACAGGGCAGGGGTGTGCGTCCAGCCCCGCCTACGCAAAAAAAATCATATGCTGCACCTAGCAAAGACAAATACTGAATCTTCTTCTCGTGACTGACCGATCACTCCTCCCTGACCTTCCCACAACAACAACACTCTCTCACTCCAGATCACTATCTCGACTTCCTCCTCATTGACCATGCTGAGAGATTTCGAGCCTTCGAAACTCCAAACTTAACATCTCTGGTGTTACTTACTTACCTCGACTCTTGACTAACTTTCCGTTATCGCAACTGCTATCAGACCGCCTTCAAATCTTGGAAGATCCCAGCACCTATTTCACCACCCAATTTCACGACATTGACTTACCGCACGTCTTGAAGAGTCTCCAAATACCGATCCAGAAGCTGGAGCTTGGTTGGACTTTTCTTCCTTCAATTGAAGCCTCCGCCCTGCACAATGGCTCTCTCCGTCCGCTTTGCCGGCCGAACAAGCTCCCTCTTCCGCCAGGTTGGGGCTGCCTCTTCAAGTCCATGTAGGACTTTTACTACTCGTGCCTCATCTCGATGCCTCTATGCTAGAAGCTCAGCACCAGCTCGCAAGAATACCGGCTTTGTCCGACTTTTCTCGAGCTCTTGCATCCGCCCAAACCAGACCCAAACCGCCCCGAACGCCAAAGCATACTTGGAGAGCGGAGTTATAAAGGGAGCTGCAAACCCAGTGAACGTCAAGAAGGTCTTGGTCATTGGCAGTGGAGGATTGAGCATTGGACAAGCAGGAGAATTTGATTATTCAGGTTCGTTCTCCAGATTTCCTCCCTTGACAGAAATGAGTCACTTTTGAATATGCTCAACACTGGGCCTCATGGTTCCAATCGCTTTCTCGATTACCGCAAGACATATCCTATTCATAAACTTACGTTTTGCCCGCAGGTTCCCAAGCTTTGAAAGCTTTGAAGGAGGCTGGTGTCTCTTCCGTCCTCATCAACCCGAACATCGCCACTATCCAGACCGCCCACGTCCTCACCGATGAAGTTTACTACCTCCCAGTCACCCCAGAATATGTCACATACGTTATTGAGCGAGAGAGACCAGATGGAATTTTCCTCACATTTGGCGGTCAGACCGCTCTCAACTTGGGTGTGCAAATGGAGCGAATGGGAATCTTCGAACGTTATGGCGTGAAGGTTTTGGGTACAAGCATTAAGACTCTCGAGACCAGTGAAGACAGAGATCTCTTCGCAAAGGCTCTTGGAGAGATTAATATTCCAATTGCTCAGTCAATTGCTGTCGGCACTGTCGACGAGGCTTTGGAGGCTGCTAAGGGAATTGGATACCCAATTATCGTCCGAGCTGCGTATGCTCTTGGAGGACTTGGTTCCGGTTTTGCCAACAACGAGGAAGAGCTTCGCAACATGTCTGCTCGATCTCTGACTTTGTCTCCACAAATCTTGGTTGAGAAGTCTCTTAAGGGATGGAAGGAAGTTGAGTACGAAGTTGTCCGTGATGCCAGCAACAACTGCATTACCGTCTGCAACATGGAGAACTTTGATCCCCTTGGTATCCATACCGGTGACTCCATTGTTGTGGCTCCCAGTCAAACCTTGAGTGACGAGGAATATCACATGCTTCGTTCAGCTGCCATCAAGATTGTCCGTCACTTGGGTGTCGTAGGCGAGTGCAACGTTCAGTACGCCTTGCAACCAGATGGACTTGACTACCGTGTCATCGAAGTCAATGCTCGTCTTTCTCGCTCTTCTGCTCTTGCCTCCAAGGCTACTGGATACCCTCTCGCGTATACAGCCGCCAAGATTGGTCTCGGACACACCCTCCCAGAATTGCCAAACGCTGTCACCAAGACTACCACCGCAAACTTCGAGCCTTCTTTGGATTATGTTGTTACCAAGATCCCTCGTTGGGATCTGGCCAAGTTCCAGCACGTCAAGCGTGACATTGGTAGCGCCATGAAGTCCGTCGGAGAGGTCATGGCCATCGGCCGAACCTTTGAAGAGTCTATCCAAAAGGCCATTCGCCAAGTTGACCCTCGATTCATTGGTTTCCAGGGTGATAAGTTCGACGATCTGGATTACGAATTGGCCAACCCTACCGATCGCCGATGGTTGGCTGTTGGACAAGCCATGCTTCACGAAGGTTATACTGTTGACCGTATCCACGACTTGAGCAAGATCGACAAGTGGTTCTTGTACAAGCTCCAAAACATCGTTGACTGCACTCATGAGCTTGAGGATATTGGAAGCCTCTTTGGCGTCAACCAAGAGCTCATGATGAAGGCCAAGAAAATGGGTTTCAGTGATCGTCAAATCGCAAAGGCCGTCGGCAGCACCGAGGATGAAGTCCGCGCCCGTCGCAAGAACTTTGGCATTACGCCCTTTGTCAAGAAGATTGATACTCTTGCCGCTGAGTTTCCCGCAGATACTAATGTCCGGATTCCCACCGTTTCACAGAATTAATACTAACTATTGACAGTATCTCTACACAACTTACAACGCCACTACTCACGATGTGACATTCGACGATCACGGAAGTAAGTATTGTGACTTGCTTTGTTCAACGAGCGAGGTGCCATTACATGTCTCAAAGAGCTTTTGGAACTTTATTTGTCGAACATATGCTAATTTATTAAATAGCCATCGTCCTTGGATCAGGTGTGTATAGAATTGGCAGCAGTGTAGAATTGTTGGTGCACTCCCGAAACTAATTGAACCACAGTGCTAACTATATTTCAGCGATTGGTGCAGCACTTCCTGCGTGCTCGCCCTCAGAGAGATGGGCAAGAAGACTGTCATGATCAACTACAATCCTGAGGTATGTCATAAATTTGTTGAGAAGAAGATTTGTACGCTAACCAACAGACTTACTCCACTGATTTCGATACTGCCGACAAACTGTACTTTGAGGAGCTCAGCTATGAACGGTAAGTTTTTCTCTTAGACATGTCCTAGAGCAACCCAGCTAACTCCGATTGGTGTCATGGATATATACGAGCTTGAGCATGCAAATGGTGTCGTCGTTTCTGTTGGTGGTCAACTTCCACAGAACATTGCCCTTCGCTTGCAAGAAACTGGTGGTGGTACGTGTACTCCGAATTCCCCCTTCCCCTTTAAAACTTTCCTGGGATACTCGGAACCCATGCCCTTATGAATGTCCCAAACAATTCACAGTACTATCAAAGACCAGTGCTGACGTTGTTGTTCCTTTAGCCAAAATCTTGGGCACGGACCCTAAGGATATCGACAAGGCAGAAGACAGACAAAAATTCTCTGAGATCCTCGACAGCATCGGCGTTGATCAACCTGCCTGGAAGGAACTTACTTCAGTTGCAGATGCCGAGGCCTTCGCCGAGGAAGTGGCATATCCCGTCCTCGTCCGACCTAGCTACGTCCTCTCTGGCGCCGCCATGACCGTCATTCGCAGCAAGGATGAGCTCAAGGAGAAGCTCGAGGCAGCTAGCAATGTCTCACCGGACCATCCTGTTGTCATTACCAAGTTCATTGAGGGCGCGGAGGAGATCGATTGTGATGCCGTAGCTTCCAACGGCAAGCTCATTGTCCACGCAGTCTCCGAGCATGTTGAGCAAGCTGGTGTCCACTCTGGCGATGCCACCCTCATCCTTCCACCTGCAAACCTCGATCAAACTACTATGGACCGCGTCAAGGAGATTGCCGTTAAGGTTGCCCAAGCCTGGAGTATCACAGGCCCTTTCAATATGCAAATCATCAAGGCTGAGGATCCCAATGGAGGTCTTCCCCAGCTGAAGGTCATCGAGTGCAACTTGCGTGCTTCTCGCTCATTCCCATTTGTCAGCAAGGTTCTTGGATTGAACTTCATTGACGTAGCCACCAAGGCTCTCGTTGGCTCCAATGTTCCAGAACCAGTTGATCTCATGGCCATCAAGCGTGATTATCTCGCCACCAAGGTTCCTCAGTTCTCTTGGACTCGTCTCGCTGGTGCTGACCCCTTCTTGGGCGTCGAGATGTCCAGCACTGGTGAAATCGCCTGTTTCGGAAAGGATCTCGTCGAGGCTTACTGGGCTTCTCTTCAATCTACCATGAACTTCCGCATGCCAGAGCCAGGAGAAGGTCTCCTGTTCGGTGGCGACGTTTCCAAGGCATATCTCGCTACTATTGTTGACTACCTCTCCCCACTCGGCTACAAGCTCTACGCAGCAGAGAAGGAAGTCAAAGAGTTCCTTGAATCAACCGCCAAGAACAATGTCAAGGTTGAGATTATTGAGTTCCCCACTGAAGACAAGCGAGCTCTCAGAGAGGTCTTCCAGAAGTACGATATCCGTGGTGTCTTCAACTTGGCCCAAGCCCGAGGTAAGACCGTTCTTGATGTCGACTACGTGATGCGTCGCAATGCCGTCGACTTTGGTGTACCACTCTTCATGGAACCCAAGGTAAGCCAGCCCCAAACCTCTCCCCCAGTCAAATAACTTACTAATTTCTTTCTCTAGACCGCCGAGCTCTTTGCCCGCTGCATGAGCGAGAAGCTTCCCCGCACGGAAGGCATCCCCGGCGAAGTCCGCAGATGGTCTGACTTCATCGGTGGCAAGCCTTTGTAAACAATATAACTAACCGGTGGCGGTCGATCTTCCTATCGTTGCTTTCGGGGCGTTTGTTATTTTACTGGGGCTTTCTGCGTGCGATGAGCGTTATAAAACAAAAATGGATAGATAAACAATATGGTGGTTTGCTGGCTAGCTGGATTCATTGGCTGATGGCTGATGGCTGGCAACGTTGATAATTAGTACGAATACAAAAGTGCTTTTTTCTGCTGAGTACATTCAAATCTTTTTTATAGTTGTGTGACAATGAAAACTCTGATGCAATGTAACTTGATGTTTAAAGAGTAAGACGCATTGTGAATACTGCTAAACCAAACGCGACAGGCACACTTCTTGAAAACCAAAAAAAGGACAAGGCCGGCGCTCACACCCCTTCCTGTCTCGGAAAAATGCCACCCACATCACTGTGAATTCTACTCCATATAATCACCACACCGTGTCACTATCCCATTCATTCCAACCTCCTCTGCCTCTCCCCCTGGACCCCCAAAATCCCTCGTATATTAACTCTCACCCCTCCAACAACAGCCAACTCTAAGCCCTCGCAAACACTCTCATTCGATGTTGGCCAAGCCCCTCTCCGGTGAAGCAAAGACTACTCGGGTAATTAACCTTCGGTCTCTTTACTATATCTATGGAATGAGAGCCTGTTTGAAGTCTCTAAATCACTTCAGAACATGGACTCTAAGGCAGAGCCAAGATGTAAGTAAGCCTTAATTTTTCATCTGGAGAGTGAAATTGTATAATATAGGTAGTAACTCGATTCATCGGACACGAATTTTGGTTGCCTCGGTCTGGGTTTGGATATGATGCTGTCATGATTTCGTGTTCTTGAATCATCGGTTGACTTTAAGGACATAACAGATGATAACCACTCCCAAGTGAGAGCTGGGGTGGATCATTTTAGTGACGGGGTAATGAGAGATTGATGTGTAAATTCGGGAAAGGATATCCATGGATTGTCATTGTTGTTTTGCTTTCGGATTTGTTGCGAGATGCCATTAAAGGTGTCAACGATTTGAAATTCCAGGGCATAGGGAGGTGAATTGAGACTAAAACTATATATGAATGGTTTCTTAGGAAGTAATATAGATGTTTAACTTTATATACCTAGATTTTTCTGTATAAGTGGTGCTTGATTCTCAAGGCAAAGCGAGCTCAATTAAAACTTGAAGATAAATACTATACAGTGCGCTAGGAAACACTATGAATGTTTGGCTTTATTACTATATACCTAGGTTTGTCTGCATGAGTGGCACTTGATTCCCACCATCATAATCGGAGGGAAAACCCATTTCCATTCATTTATGGTGGCCAGTGCTAAAGACTGGGCTTATCATGCATGCATGCACCTTTGCTATGCTCATTGTTGGAAAATTGACATTTTTTTGCGCCTTTGAAATGCACCCCTTCATAGCCACCATCCCTTTACACCCCCAAGTATCTCACAAATCCGAACCTCCAAAAACCTCAAGATCTATCCGAATGTCCTCCCTCGAGTGCTCAAAATTCCTATATCCACGGAGGATCCAGCTAGTGTAGCATCACACTTATTCTAGCCTTACCCCGCCAACCCTCTTAGCAAGACGCTCGCTGAAGCCATCACCGTCATCGGGTGATGGTCTTTTGGGGGGTCTCTCACCAATCGAAGACAAAATCGCAATCAATGTTGCCCATCCAGGTGTAGATAGTAATTGGAATCCTTCAGCCGGATCGTGCTGGGTAGCAACGCGGCACAGTAGGCTCTGCTCGTCCTAGACAGAGTTAGTAAGACAGAATGAAATTCAAACATGACTCAACTCACCTTGTCCATCGTAGAAAGACAAAAGCTGAGATAGCAGATGAGGTGGAAGTCCGACACAGCCTGAAGGGCCTGTTCAGGCTTGACTTCACCGTTTCTATCCACTCCAAGTCGCTGAGCAACGGTCTTGTGCTCTTGCTCTTGGCCCAAAGCAAGGCGATTCTCGATGGTGAAGCCGGGGTTTGCGAGAAAGGCGGGTTTGGGGACGTCGGGGAAGCCGTGGGTCAAGGTGACAAGGAGATATTCGACAGGGAAGGATGGCTTTGCATTTTCTTGCACACTAGCTCCATACTCGTTGATCCGTCTGTAGAAGACCTCGGGGATGTAACGTGTGCGACTCGTGGATCCATCCTCTTCCTCTTCGCTTCGGACGAGCATAACTGTCGGATCTGCCGAAGGCTCAACAATATCCGCCAGAACCATTTCTACCGCTGAGTTGGATACCTGGTAGGCCGAAATAGCGATTTGTCCTTTCTCGTCGCCGGATACTACGCAAGTGACAAAATTAGATCCAAATCTCCCAGTATCGCTCCATTTCGAAGGCTTTGGGTGTTGGGCTTGGAGGCGAGCTGCGAAGGCGATTTCCAGGGATGAAAGGTAGTATGAGTCAATATGTCTCTTGCAAATAACAGACCCATCACCTGCACCAGCATCCATAAGATCAGTCCAGATTATTCCAACCTTTTGTAATCCGCATAGCCTGGCGATATTATCGACCTCCTGTTCTTCCGTCCAGTCTGACAGAGTGACACCATCAATTTCATTGATTTGAGGAGGTTCATAAATGACTTCGACAACAGCCTTAACTCCAAGTGGGACCTCTGTGTACTCAGTATATCTTCCATAAAGATAACCAACACGTTGTGAGCCAGATTGCCGCCAGAAATTCAAGAGATTCTCGATGAGGCTAGGATTCGCAAACTCGACATGATCTACCATTCGGAAGGGTTGTGGTTGGAGAGTAATGGCACTTGGCTGGCATTTGGTACAGATTCCTTCCGGCCATTGAGGGTGTCCAGAAGGACAGTCGCGCTTAACTCGATAGTAGGGCTCTGTGAGGGGTGGCATGAACGACGTTCCGGATTCAGGTTTGTTGGTGGCGGAGTTAATTTTCCGTAGGTATGAGTGGAAGGAGAGATTCTTGATCTTCTTCTCAGCCAGATATTCGGCATTGAAAGGTTCCATCGGCATGCAATAGTCGCACATTCCCTTCTCTCCGTGTCGGCACATCTTCACATCTCGCTTTCGGGGAATCTTGCCTTTCTGCTTGTCCAATCTGTCATCCACAGCTGATTGTATGACTACCTCCCAAGGATTCTTGATCTTTTCTGAGGGCGAAGTAGCTGGTAATGGGTCGATCGGAATGTCTTCGGTTGGGAGGATGGCATGTCCATTGAGGCGATTCGTGGAGGAGAGAAGGCTTGAAGAGGTGGAGTGGGAGGATATGTCGCCGTTTGAGTTTCCGTTTGAGAGTATGTCTACAGTTTTGTAGCTGATGAACACAAGATCGCCGTGGCTGGTGGGGTTAATGTTAGACAAGGTACTATGTAGGAGGAACACCACAACATACCTCAGACCAATCTGTGAAACCTTGTGTCTTGCAATTTCTTTTAGTAACTTGCTGTCTCCTCCTGTAGGTTGGTTTGAGAGAGATAGAGTGCTAAAGTCCACTGTCGATGGTAGAACCTCTGATAGCTAGAAAGTGTTAATACATGACGGCGGCTCAGCATAGAGGGTCCTGACCTTCTGCCCAAGCTGTGCAAATGTGTCCGCAGGCTCGACAGTAACGCGATACATCCCATCGGGACCTCGAAATCTGAGAAGCATATTTGACTCCTTGTGGTGGGTAGATCACGGATAAGTACCTATGTTCGATGGTGAGAGTAGGTGGAGGAGTTGGAGGAAGCTGGAGTGTAGGTAGGCGGGGAGCGTAGAAATAGCGATACTGAAACTCTAATGAGTGGCCGTCAGAGTGAATGTGGTTCAGTAGGGAGAAGAGGAAGAAGGAGAAAAGAGAGGAGGTATTGGTGGAGGGGCAAATGTTATTGATTGATTTGGAAGCGAACTGGAGAGAAAGCTACAGAGAGCTTCCTCGGGCGGCGGCGTCATAAGTGCCGCCTGAGCTGGCCTCGTCCAACCGCAATAGATAGCGTACCAGTGTACCAAGCAGGGGGGTGGATGCGGCCGCCTCTTAGTTATTTTGGGCCTGACAACTTGTCCTTTCACGATGATGCTTCAATAATTACTTACGCTCTCTTCAGGGACTTCCACGAACAACAATCCACAGCGGTCGCCTATCTCTAGCTGGACGCCTTCATTAATTCAAAATACTGACCTGACCTCCAACATATTCCTACCATTCTAAACAGTGACGGGAACGCTTGCCACAATGTTCGACATTGACTGGGTTGGACTCGCTGTCCCTTTCGCATATCTGGCCGTTCTTGCAGGTTCTTTGACAACATTCTCAAGCGTGTATCGGAAGCGGAAAGCAGGTTGGTCAACATCATTCAATCTCAATGCGCATGTACTGATTTTATACAGCTGCATCTGCGACTCTTGCGCCATGGTTTCCCCCTCACATGCAACGAAATATCTACCTCTCACTACTACACCTGGAACCAGAGGATAGCAACGAGAAAGCGCCCAAGGTCCCAGAGAGTGTTCTGCGCGCTGCCCTGTTAGAGAGAGCTGTTGAAGACATTCACCGAATCATACAAATCAGAACCGCAAAACAGGCATGCAGTACACTTCTGCAACGTGGCAGTGTTGGGGATGATCTCTGGCAAAGGTTCCTCAGGGCTGAGAAGGAAATGGAAGAGGAACTCCGAGATGTAGTCATGGAGGTCAGTTTGTTCTCGACCATGACGACAATCTACTAACATATTCAGGCAAACGGTCTCTCTCCAAACTGGGGTCAAACTATCTTCCAATCTGCAAATGAGATCGCTGCAAATACACTTTTCCGAAACCGGTTGAACGAGATCCAGGCACAAGCGGAATCGGAGAAGCAGTGGTGGGAGAAGCGAAGGGCATCTATTCAAGCAGACTTTATGAAGGAACTGGATTCGCCATCTTCCACTACCACCAAAACCACCACTAGCAAGACTGGAAGCGATGAGGATGCCATTTTGGTTGAAGGTGGAGGACCTGCCGTCACTGACAAAGGCAGCATACGAAAGAAAAAGGGAAAGAATTAGGTGATCTCACTTCTTCATTTCTTGGGAGGGGCCAGGTGTAAATAGGTGCATTTGATAAACTGGCGTTCTGGAGCTTGGGAATACCGCAGATGTAAGATTATCAAGAGCATTTGAAGGGGGCGAATCTATTCGTTCTGGAATGCGTACACTTTGACTGGGAGTGAAACTCTACGAAGTCTTTCTCTCCTTGATGCTACCTGTGCTCACTGTCTTTGTCCAGGCTTAAACCACTTCCGAAGTCTCATTCTTGATGACTCGAAATGCCTTTCCCTTTGTGTCAAGTCTATCACGTGGAGCCAGTGTCTCAAAGAAGTTCTATATTGCGTGTCTCTGGAACAAAGATTTCTCATGCCCGGAAATAGAAACAGGATCTAATGCTCCCAGAGACATGCTCCGGAATGAGCTTCCAGAATAAAGAAGAAGAGAATCACAAGGCGGCTGCGACCCCATACAAGAAGCCCGTTGACGCCCAGTTTCTTCATCCCTCTCGCATCTTCAAGTCATCTCGTAATTTCATTCTACAGCACCTCATACGTTTCAGACAATCCCAGGCTGCTGGCAGCTATTGAAACAAATCACTCTCATTGAACACCTACTTCGATCTTCCAACCATTTACACATACCTACTTTGACCTTCCACCATATAAAGAAACAGCCGCTCGCTTTCAGCCTCTTATCTTCACCACATACCTATTCCATATACTTAAAAGCACTACTCCAATCTTGTACCTGTCCCCAAAACAACGAGCAATCGCAACTATGCAATCCACACGCCAACGGAACCCGGCCCTCGACGCCAAGATCAGACAGATGGCACTCCCTCTGGCTCCTCTCGTCCGTCTTACTACCGGAGAAGTACACCCCGTCTTCCCATCCACGCTCCTCAACTTCTGGCTTCTGACCTCGGAACAATGCGACGAGCTGGCGCACTTCTACCACCAGAGAACGCCGTGCGTCTACACCACTCACTATCCCTGCCCTGTCGTGTGGAGAACTGACGCCTTGTTGGAAGAGAAGCGCAGGAGAATCGGCCGCTTCATTGGGCTGAGAGGCTGTGAGAGTCCGGTTAGATTGCTCACCGAGGAGGAGATCCAGAGGAGGGTGCAAGAAGAGAGGGAGAGGGCTATAGAAGAGGAAAGAATGAGTGAAAAGACAAGATGGTACTAGATGGATTATAAAGTCCCAGGGTGGAGGTCTGTCTGCATTTTAGCTTTGCATTGCGGTACTTGGTTGCTTTTTTGGTACATTTGGGTTTGATAGACTTTGGTTGTTTTTGTATGTGTAGTTAATATGGAAGCCAGTTTAACTTTACTGCTTGTTGTACATTCAAAGTCCCTTCCATGACACCTTCGCCAGATGATCGGCCTTCTTCTTGCTTTGCTTGACCATCCCAAGTGATTTCAAATCTGCAAGAGCTCTGTAGAACAGCACCAGTGCATCCCTCTCGTCAACTTTCTGTTCATCGCCACCACCAATCATCTCAAAAAACGCAGACCAGAGATCGAAGATGTTGATAAGAGATCCCGTTTCCAGATACATCTGGTACAGAATTGCCGTGGCGGGGTGCGTCGAAGACAGTCCTTCCAAGGGCTCGCAGCATTCGCAATTCAAGTAATCGTATGGTGCTGAAAGAGCACGTTCGATGACTGCCCTAGGACGAGGTGTAAAGTAATCGCGGTATGGTGATGTTGAATTGAATAGCCACACTTCATTCAGAAACATATCTTGCGGATTCTCAACAGTGAAATAGTCGACCAGAAGTTGGGACAGACGATCTACAAGAGCTGTGAACTCTTTGTCCTGCTCAGACAATGTTGATTTTTCATAGCTGAGCTGGACTCTTTGCGCAATAACGGTTGTCCTCACACCCTTGCTATGAATAGCATAACTACTCCGAACTGGCTTGCCACTCTTTTCGGAGTCCTGGAGCAAAGAGGAGACTTGTGACTGTATCTCAGAGAGTTCTCCAAGAAACTCGGCGTCTTCATCTGCCCATCCCTCGAGTTCCATTCCAGGGGATCCTGTGTCGATGGACTCACTGGCTTTCTGAACGAATTCGGCCAAATCTTCAGGTGCCATGCGCTTGATGGAACCGAGGATAGACCTCACAAGCTCCGATTCGCTAAGATTTCCTTGAAATGTGGTCATGTACAATTCGATCTTTGCGACAGGCTCTGGAGAACATGCCGCCGCCACGTGCATAGCCCTCAGAATTCGGGCAACATCAGCGTGCCTAGATTCAAGACAGCTGGTAACTTCACGGAGAAGAGCTTTATCGTCTCTTAGGAGATCTCGCGCATGGATGAAGTTTCCAGCTTCAATCAAGCCTTCCGTCAGTTTCTTGAATGACGGAAGCATGCGAATCAATTCGAAATGCTGAGACTGGAGAAATTTTGCGAGCAGTGGGCCACCTGAAACATCATTCAGAATGCTCAACGGGTTCCCATAAAAGTGGCACATGTAGGAATACTGTTTCGTTAGCAATAGTCACCGGGATAGACATCCAAACGTACCTTCAGCGCTTCTACGAATGACTGCACACTTTGAACATGATCTTCCTGCCGTTCAATCAATTCAGACACCAATTTAGTGCCGAGCCGCAGAGATGCTTCCACACCAGTGACTGCTCTTTCGAATATCCTCTCAAGCAGTGAACTGGTCTGCTCGACATCGAACTGGCGACCTTCCAGAGACCGACTTGCTGCTCGAGAGAGCCTTTCATGGAAGAGATCGACGGATGTGGCGATTCCGAAAAGTAATACAAATGGTATTCGATCCTTCCAGGAGCTAATCACTTTAGCTCAAAGTCTTGGTATCTTGTTGCAGAATCTCACCTGAAAAGGGTTATTAGATCCGCCAGGAGACTTGTATCAAAAGCTTCGCTGTCTTGGAAAGCAATAACCACAGCTTGGCTTTCATGGGCTTCTACATGTCCGTGGAGAATCTCCAGATCATAATTCAGAAGTTTGCGTCCCTTCAATCAGTTAATCAGATTACTTTGTATTCTCGCTTATTGATGTACTTACATCTTTGTGAGATGAGATATCCTCCTCCTCATCCAAGCTTGACCTTTGATTGGTAGCGTCTCGAATGAGGTGCTTTAGTGCTGCTTTCAGGTTTGAGGCATCCCCTGAACGTAAAGTGACCACTAGCCCGTCGATTTCAGATTTGAGGTGAGTGGAGAGTTGGCTGAAAAGAAGGCCCTGGGATGTGATGTTTGGTCCAGTTACCACGAATCCAGTTGGAACTCTTTCCGTATCCCTTTCGTCCATTAGTTTAGGTCTTCCTATAAATTAGATTAAGATAGTTTACCTTGCAAGCCCAGAATTGCCGACAAAGGTAGTGACCTCTGCTAAGGTGCCCTCATTTGCCTCACTCAATATTGACTGCATATCATTAGCTGTTGGTTCTGCTTCCCATCTAACATGCATCTAGTGATTGACTACCTGAATCCGTGCTTCAGTCGCTGACCACGAGCTTTCAAAAAGGGTCTTTCGTAGATCCGCGCATTCCTGGGTTTCAATGCCATCCATTAGAGGCTCAAAACTAAATGATTTGGCTTCTTCGGAGTTGGCCACAGAACTTTTGTTTTTGACTACGTTCCTCCTCTTCGATGGTCGCGCCAGGGGTTCATTGTTGGCATTGGCTGGGCTATATACGTAGGCTGTCTGAGAAGAAAGTAAACCTTACAAGAAGGGTAATACAACCAAGGACCCTACCTGGTGATCTGCGGCATCAAAGCCTTTGTGGCTGGTCTCTTCGTCGATTTCCGACATTTGAATTCGGTGTTGTCGTTTGGAAGATCAGGTGGACGCGATCTGCGATCTCGCGTTTCGACAGCCGAGCCTGACGACCAAAGCGCTTGCATGTCGAGGAAAAAAAGTTACAGCCTCGTCTTCCAAACTCCAACATCGTCCTCATGCCGCCTCCACAACATCTTCTGGCTTCCAAAATACGAGGCTTCGTGTGCCGGTCATGCTTATCGAAATTACAACCTCCTCAGCGGCAACGGATACAATGGGTATCACGAAGTCTCACGACAGATAATGTGCATTCGAGGCAGAAAGGGGGGACATATCCTCCTTCGATTTTCGAAGAGACACATGGCGAAGACAGAGCCGAAGACGAAGCTGAATTTTACGATGAATCGATCATACAGACTTTGGAGGAGGAGGTTCGGGCCAGACGGAAGGATGCTGCTGAACATGGCGGGGTGCCGAAATCCGCTTTCAGATATTTCGAGGAAACCCCAGATGGAGTCCGGGAAGAGGTGAAGGATGACATTGAAGAAGAGAATACACTGGCTGCTCTGGAAAGGGAAATCGAAGATCTCAAGTCGGGTACTGGGGGCCTGAGGGAGAGGTTGGTAGGTGATGGAAGCAGCCCGCTGGCTGATGAGCTCAGGGCTCAGATACTGGAAATCGAAAGGGTTGATTTGGAGAATCTGTCAGAAGCAGATCGCCTGCGGCTCAGGAAGATTGTTCTGAGGGGCTTAGAGTCTGGTATACACTCAATCGACTCCTTCACTTGAGATACTTTGTTGATCACAGCTATAGGTACCCCATCCAGCTCGCAGGCGACCCCGAAACCTCGACCTGCGACAGACATTTATGAAACCTCGTCCCAACTCGAATCAACAGCTGAAGGTGTGGACATTGCCCAAGATGCAATCATTCCTGTCAACGAATTTCCAGTGGCACAACAATCTCGAGTTCAACAACTGAATGATGCCCTGACACGAAAGCCACCTGTAGGGAGAAAGAGAAGAGGCACGCGGGCAATCCTAGGAGCAGCACATACAGCAGACAAGAATTATCTGCTTGGTGTCTGGAGGGCGTATTCACTGTGTCGAAATGCGCTCTTGGGCTTGGGGCGTGTAGTGCCTAGGGAGATCTGGATGAGGCTATGGAATATTTTCCAGGTCGAAGGGACTCACAACCTGGATCGTTGGGCACGTCTAAAGACACTAGGTGATGATATCCGAAAAGTAGGCGTCAGGTTTGAGCAAGATCAAATACTCCTGCACATCGAGGCAACCTTCATCGAAGGAAATCAGAACCACGCTATCTCCTATTGGAAGTATTCAAGCGCGCAACGGGGTAGTCATTACTGGGAGCTAGGAGCTCGCATGCTTGCTCAAAATTGCCAAGCCGATGAAGCTTTGTTCGCAGCTGAATCTTGCTTACAGCAGAGCGAAGCCTCTACTTCATTTCGATTACTACTCCCAATCATCCGAGCATACCTTGACGCGAACACCCGCACGTCTATCAGGCGGGCCTGGGCTCTCTATATCCGGCTGAGGGTATCGTACAGTCAATATTTGACGATGGAAGACTACGACATCATCATATCTTCATTCTTGGCTGTAAACCAGTCCGACTTAGCACTGGGAGTCTTCACAGACATGATGCTCACAGGTCAGCCTTCTGTGCAAGATGAAGATTCGACTTCACAGTACAGGGCCGCAACAGGCACACGAGATAATTTGAAATCATTGAACATCACACTGGAGGAGCTTGACTGGAAGAGCCCGCGTTCGTTGAGCAAACTTCCACCTCGGTTGAACAACAAGTTTTTCTTCGGAAAATGGCTTAAGAAACTTATTGGTGACGGGGAGCTTGAAGCTGCAAAGCAAGTTCTTGATCTTATGGAAAGCCGTCGAGTTCAGCCTAGTGCCATACATTTGAATGGACTCATTGGCGCTTGGTTTCGAGAGGGATCCGAGAAGAGCAGGGCCCTGGCCGAGAATATGGCTTGGAGAATGATCAAGGCCAGAACCGACTTCGTTCAGCAGCGAAATTATCTCAATTCTTCATTTCGCTTCGTCGACTCAACCGATCTCCCGTCATCTCTGTCTCTTAGCCTCACCCCACCAGCAACTATTGAAACATTTTGCGTTCTCATCGCACAATACAGGCGACGACAAAAGGCAGATCGCATGACGGATCTTTTTGAGGCTTTCCAGAAGTCGGGCATACCACCCAACACGGCATTCATGAATGAGCTACTCTTAACGAACAGAAGAGCCCACGACAAGAAGTCTGCCCTGGAGACCTATCAAACCGCGACAGAAGAACAGGGAGTTGCTCCTGATCTCAACACATACAAAGTTCTGTGGGCACTTCTGAAAAAGGACGTTGATCCAATAAGAGGGCCCAACAGGCCTGGGAGTTCCGACCGTTATGGAAGGTGTCGGAACCTGTTCGCAGACATGATATCTAAATTATCGAGCTCATCTACCGAAGCATTTCCTGAAGACTTGTACAGATTGATCGTTCAGACATTCAGTCTCGCGCAGGACCTGGCTGGAACGGCAGTCGCACTGGGTGCGCTACAGCAGCGCTTCGAAGCATATCCCGATCCAGAGACCGCTCGTATCGTTGTACTTCAACTTGCCCGGCTAGGTCTGAAGAACGAGCTTGGTGTTGAACCAGCTCGTCTGAACACTGATTTATCTATGACCCGGGAACGGATAGCCACGGTGACGAGTATCTTGCAACAATTCAAGGATCAGCGTGTTGAAGCTTTGTTGCAAAAAGGTATCAAGTTCGATGAACTAGAGGGCAGCGCTTTGAAGGAGGAGCCTTTGATTCTACTCTCTGAATTGTTACGATTTGCTGAGCGTCAGGTTGCGCTAGAAGAAAGCGGAAGTACCGCTGAAAAGTCGAAACTCGCAGCCGAGGCGATGGGTGTACCTGATTGTTCAGCTTGGAAAGATAATGTGGAGAGTTTGTAGAATATTTGTAGGATAGACCTCGTTAGAGTGTACAATACATAGACTTTCAGGGAGCGCAGAGATGGCACTGGACGATACTCCCAATACCAATGTACAAAATCTTACCCCTTTTCTTGGCCTGTCAAATTCAATGCCCTCCCTACTTCATTTGAGACACTCGGGTGATTGATTGTCTGAGAATCCAAAGACCATTCCTGGATGGCAAATCGAAAGAATCCCCAAGCAGCGTTTCAAGAATGAGTATTGTCTGCATTCGGTTCCTGGGGAAGTTACTACAAAACGGCAACGTTTTGGCGGCGGCAAAGTATTAGGGCTGGTATATATTCTCAGTAATAGTTGGTATTTTAATTCTTGGGAGAACAAATGTTCTTATCACGGTATCTTACTCTTTAATATCTCTGGCTTTCCAAGTACCTAAGTGACTTGAATGGATTTTAAAACAAGTCTCGATTTACTCAGTGCTACATCTACTTCTTTGAACTCTTATCAAGGGCTCTAGCAGTCGCTTAACAAGCCAACAGCGGACTCGGGACCCATTTTGACTCATGATCTCAAGGCGGGAACGGCAAAAAAAAAATAAGCAAAATTGAAAGAAAGATAGGCCGGAGGTTTCCTCGAATACTCCAGGTGGGTGTCGAACCCACGACTTTCGCATCTCTTATGATGGCAAGATCATATTAATCAGTTTCCTGAAGAATATAAGAACGACACGCTAACCACTCTATGCACAAAATTAGCTCATGATTGTAATCACGGGCAGTAACGAAGACTTACGCGTCACTGGAGTTTGGCATGTTTGAATTAAAAAATTTCTTATCTTGCTACTTACCAGAATTAACGTTTTGGCCAGAATTCGCTTCTGAATTTGCCGAACAAAGGGATGCGGAACAAAAGCGGGTCACAAAATCGACGTCACTTCAAAGGTCAAACGGGATTTTGTCGCAAAGGTCGTCGAACACTTTCAACAACGTCGAAATATTATCGTCACTATGCCTACACAAGATCGTGCGCCCAGCATCCCCCCCGAAGAGGACGAGGAAGATGATTACATGAACATGGTCATTGCAGAGCCTACGGTGCCTCAAAAAGAGACCTCCATGCAGCGACGACAGCGCCAGAAGCGCGAGGCAGAGATACGAGGACGGGTCAAATCGAAGGCCGAACTCGCAGAAGAAGAAAAGGCCACCAGAGAAGCCGCGCTTTCAAAGTCGATGCTCGCAGACACCACATCTTCCAAGAGCAAGGGATTGGCTATGATGGCAAAGATGGGCTTCAAGCCGGGAAGCGCATTGGGAAGCAAGGATAACGTTGGGGCTAGGATAGAACCGATTGGTGTTTCTATGAAGGAGGATCGCGGAGGTATTGGTCTGGATACGGAGAAGAAGAGGAAGTTTCGAGAGGAGGTTGAGAAGGAGGGTAAGAGGGCCAAGGCAGAGGAAGGGGATTACAGAGAACGAGTCAGGAGGGAGAGGGAGGAAGCAAGATTGGAGGGCATGGTCGGACGTGCGATGAGAGTTGCAGAGCGTATGAATGAAGAACGGGAGGAGGCAGAGGCACAAACTTCAGAGGAACCTAAAGATGTCAAGAAGCGAACAATATCGACCAAGCCACTCAAGCAGATCAACATACTATGGCGAGGAATTGTTCGGAAGCGGGAAGAGAAGGAAAGAGACCGAAGAATGCGATATGACCTCCACCAAAGCCTCTCGAGAATGCCAACATACGACGACGCGGACGAAGACAAAGATGACAAGAGAGCCCTTGGCAAAGATCGAGTCCAGCACACTCTCGTGGAGGATCTCGAGGAGGAAGACCCTGATTTGGATGCATTCAACGAATTGGATCCAGCGGAGCGACTGCACAAGCTCATCCTACATCTCAGGGAGGAATACAATTATTGTTTCTGGTGCAAGTTTACTTACCCAGACAAGGATATGGAGGGATGTCCTGGTCTTAGCGAGGAAGATCACGACTGAGGGGTTTTGTCGCTGGCGTTTGATAGCAATGATACCCGTTGTGCTTTGGGACTTCAAGTCAACTTCCTCTCCCTTGAATTCTTGTGACTGACTCCTGGTAGAATTGCATTGAATTTGAGGATCCATGATCCCTTCTATCATCTGGCCATACAACATTACGAAGGCTACTTACTACATGTCAAAGTAAGTCTGCCTATTTTTCTGGACATGGTGAGATGCATGAAAGGTAGGGCGGCCTACAATCTAGGTGAGGCTCGGCACTTGATGTTTCTTCCGTTTTCTGTTTCGTTGTTTCACTTTTATGCGATATCTTCGAGTAACGTCATTCGTCTTGGTTATCAAAGGTGTGCTAGCGTAACATGAACCAAACAAGAGGCTCATGATGTATGCTTATATCCTTCAGGATACTTATGATGTAGCCTTGTCATCGTAAGAAATGGAAACATTTGCGTTTTGTCCTAGACTGCCTTTGAACTACCCATTTTCCAATCAAACATTCAAGCCATCCGCGTTCCAAATTCTTCCCAGGCAGTAAGAAGTGAAGCCCATCCATACCGCCGTCTCAGGCATAATCATGTTTCTAGTATTTGAATCCTTGACGAATTCCCCTTCTTACCTTGGGTATCGAAGCCTCTAGCTTCGACGCTTTGTCATGATTGCTTTATCTTTGTTACTTTGCTGGTGTGAATTTTTGGAAAGGCATATTGCCATGGATCTACGGTCAACAAAAGTAAATGTGCTGTATACAAGCCAATGATATATGTAGTAGGGAAGTCTCTTCCACAAAATCCTCCTCCGCCACCTCTGGTGAATGAGGGTGAATTGGTGCAATGCTATATGTGATGTTCTGCGGACTCGGAAAGTCTTCTGACATCTGTCTAAGTACCCTCTCGTCTAGTTTACGAGTTTGCCCTCCCCGCTTCTCAACAGGCAGGTTAATACTCTGTATTTATTTTTATTCTCTTCCAGCGTTCCTTTTGTTCCCTATCCCCCTACTTAGATAGTTATACCGAAGGTTTTATAGGCCCGATGCTCAATAATGTCCTCATCAGATTATGAATTTGAAGGTAAGGACTTATCTCACAACAGTTATCTTCGTGGTGGAATTTCTGAGAAATGCTGCCTGGTGGGGGGAACAGGGGATTTTGAGTGAAATACATGAAATATATGTTCTTCAAAAAAGGACTATTGGAAGCAACTTCAAGGGATCTGCGTTCTATAGCATTTATTTTACACAAGTATCTTCTGTCTTTTGTCAAAATACATGTTCAAACATAACAGGTCTTTGTCCGGCTGTGGCGACTGAAAGTAATTGGTCGCAGCCTCGCCAGCACACCTTTCATGCAGTATCCTCTCACCGAGTGCCCGATAAGGCCCAGCCTCAAAGTTCCATGTAATGGCAAGCAAGAGTGCTTCAGTTCAACTGGAGAGGCCGCCCTCCTCACTCCAAATCAGTTGGCCAGATTCGACTTGTATCGGAAGTATGACGGACTCGAGACGTCAAAAGCGACCTCGAGAAGGCAGCATCGAGGAGTTCCAACAAGCCTTGGACAGCAAAATACCGCCCAATTATGGAACTTCACCTACCGAGCCTCGTCAGTCAGCTGAAGGGCCGTTGGCATGTTATCCACCTCCGTCGGGCTACAGCATTGATCGATTGAAC
>JAFJYG010000507.1:0-39227 GCA_017366145.1 Cadophora sp. M221
ATTCCAGCTAGACCTCTCCTCTTCCCCTCCCTCGACGGCAAGGAAGAAAAAAAAGATAATACAAGACAAAACGAAACAAAACAAAGCCCCTGTTTACTCGTCAGCATCAGCCGAACATTTACGCTTTACCTCTTTGTTTCTTGAAACCGGCGACTCCATTCCATCTCCGGGCGTCAGACGAACTGTTGAACTGCCTCCACGAAGTATCCAGGGGTGCGAGCCAACATGTTCGTTCTGCCCTGCCAAGCAGAAACAAGCGGGAATCCCCTGACCAAGCCACGTCAGTGCCAGTCCAATTCTCCGACCCCTTCCTTCCTTATCCCACCCGTGCACGCCGCCCTCGCAACCTTCTGTGCCTTATCGCATCGCAGGAACATGTCCGCCGCCCGAGGTGCAGCCAGCCCTGGAATTTGCAGCAGGGGAGTCAGAGAGAGCGAGAAAAATGTAAATTTTCTAATCAATAGTTTGTGCAAGAGAAGTCTAGACTACCAAGGGCACAGCATAAAAGATATGCCCGTTTCCCCATTTGTGCATGTCTGCCAAGGTCGGCATAAAACTCTGCATTCCTAGTGCATGTTTTTTTTGTTCCCATCCATTCCTCGATTTGCCCAGCTCGCTTCCGGCTGAATACCCGGCCGAATGATGACCGTTACCAAACAATGACTTACTTTGTGGATTTATCGATTTGAATTGTTGAACTTGGTCGAGGGATTGGTAGGAATTTGCAGTAATCAAGAATTTCAATTCCGCCTCCAGGCCCGCTTCGACTGAGGAATTCTTGGTTGTGGGAAAACGGGGAATGTGGTGGATGTCCGAGGTGCTTTCTTTGAGATGGCTGGAGGGAGAGTTTACACAGGATGCAGCTAGACATGTGGAGGGAAAAACTTAGCCAGAGGGCATGAGCTCAGGAGGCGATACCTTAGTTCAAGAAGAGGAATGGGAATGGCTACCTGGGAAGTTCTTTTTGAGAGGTGATGTTGCATCTTGGGTCTGCTCTCAATGGACTTTCTCTCGGAGTCTTTTCGCTCTTGGCTTCACTTTGATCGCTTTGAGAGAGCCCAGCAAAGGGGCTGTGACATTAGCTACCCAAACATCTCGCCTCTTTTTGATTCGAGACCTTTCTCTCCGCTTAGTATGAGATAATCGTTGTTCGGCGCCTGGCTTATTGTTGCTCCTGCCTCCGATCTCAAGCGACAGCGACTCAACTGAGGGAATACTGACTCAAGTCGTAACCAACCCAACGACTCAACAGCAGCCAACGAATCGGAATTTCATTATTCAACTTCGCCTATTTGCTTTGACTAAGAAACCCGATTGAGAAATCCTAATACCAGCTCTGCGGGGATAGAGTTCACTGTATGCAAATCCCATGCGAGGCTTCAATTGAACCGACCAGATGAGATAGCAGGCTGATAAACGTGAGATTGGAATATATACATCTCTTCAAATATATACAAAGAACAGGTGATACGTCATCTATTACTCCTCCCCGCTATACCTTCTTCCTCTTTCTCACTCATATCCTTCGGCGCCAATTCGATACATTCCTCTTTCGTCCCTTTCTCAGTCGGTCTCTCCCCCTCCTTCAACATCCAACTCCAAGCCAGCCCACCTACAGAGACAATGAGCAAGTAACTCCACCAAACAATCCCCACAACACCCTTATCCATACCCCATCCGAAAATCACACCCCCAAGCGCTGGTCCCAATGCACGACTCAGACTGCTGAGCATGTTACCCACCCCGTGAACAGCACCGAGTGCTAAAGGTGAGGGTGCTGAGTTGGTAAGGAGAATAACGCTGCTAGGGATGCCGAATGTACGGGCAGTGACTTGGAGGAAGAGGATGAATGCAATGCTGATAGATTGAAGGATGTAATGCGAGCTTGGGATCAGACATAGATAGGGTGCGAGTAGGTAAGCGAACGGAAACATAGCTAAAGCAACTCGATAGCTGCGAAGAGTTCCTAGCCAGGCTTGGAGAGATGGGTAGATGCATAGCTGAATCAAGATCCCGAAGATCCCGAATGCAGAGAGGAAGAGCCCGATGGTTGGAGATGGGAGGCCGAGTCCGCCATTGAATTTGATGGCCGAGGTCACGGGGAGTTCCGATGGCGGTGTCGAGAGGAAGACGGGAAAGACTTGCATGAATGCTGAGTTGTGGAGAGGGAGAAGTCCGAAAGATAAAATGGTGACAGCGACTTCTCGTGTCCAGATCGCACGGGATGTAATTGAGAGCTTGGGTCTTGGTGGTGATACACTTCTGATCTCCATGGGGGCTTCGGTCTTGGGCGACTGCATATCCATCAAATCGTTGTCGTTGTCACATTCTTCTTCATCCACAACAGTGTATCCAGCTGATCGTCTTCGGAATGTACGCCTGATCCCACGTCTCATGGCTGCTCCGGCAATGATCCCATAATCCTTCCTATCTTCCAATCCAGGCATCGTCTCCTTCAATCCAAACACCGCCAAGAACAAACTGCACATCAAAGCAGTACCGTTACATATCGTAGGTAGAGCAAATGGGAAAGCTCTCATCCATGCAACTCCTTGTGGATCGTCTGCAAAATTGAAGATTCCAGATGGTCCGAAAAGAGACGGAAGATTGACGATGGGATCAGCCAAACATCCTCCCAATGCCAATCCAATAACCACCCCCGAATTGAACACCAACGGCAATAACAAGAATGCTCGGCTCTGGTATTTCCTTTCCACCACTATCTCAGCTGTCATTGTCCGCATAACCCCAATATTCCCATTTCCGATTCCTGCCAGTACACGCCAACACATCACTGCCGGGATTGTCGTCGAGAACCCAAATCCAATGTTCGAAATGATTGATAGAACCAGGCCGATGATAATCGTAGGTTTCCTGCCGTAGTGATTCGCAAAACTCGCCCATGGTACGGAAGTCGCGAATTGTGAGAGGGCGAAGAGGGAGACCAATAATCCAGCCTGCCTTGATATCGAAGCTTGACTTGTCGTATCGCCGGTTTGTAATGATCGAATTAGATAGTAGAGGTATGGAAGGAGACAAGTGTTGGAGAGGGGTTCGGAGAGGCGGCAGAGGGCGAGGATGAAGAGTTGTGGTTTATTGGGGAGGGACATCCAAGTCACTGGAGGTCCCTTGGAGATAGGGGGAGCCATCTTGAGAGTTGGATGAGTATCCTCCGTCTACATTCCCAAACTCCCAACTAACAAGGAGAGATCCCCCTCTTTTGTTCCCGGACGAGCTGACAAAAATCGAGCCACGACGCGACAGGAAGGCGCGAAGTGGGCGGTTCGTATTGGAGATAAATGATCTTCGCCAAGATTCAGGGGTAAGTGAGCGATAACCTTAAAATCTACTCTCCATCCCCAAAAGAACGAGTTCAAAACATACTGAGTATCACGAAGAAATAGACAAAAACTGGAATACTCGAGAGGAAAGACTCAAGAGGAGAAATGGACAGTTGTACCGCTGTATATTGGTGTACTTCTCCCGTTCTGGCTGTGTTCCTGAACCTTGCACAATTCAATAGATAACACCACCGAATGTGGTTTAGCGAGTTGTTATTTTGATTCTCGCCCTGGATTGTGTTGGCTACAATGCGTTCAGAATGCGCCGTGGAAGTTGGTCGCCGGGAGGCATGAATCAATAATTTGAACTGATATTCAGCTCAAGAGGTACGCGTCGGCTTTAGAATTTTGTATTTGATGCTGTGTAATTGTTTGAACTCATTCCATTCGGTGGCGAGGTGATATGGGTGAAGTATTCAGCCATCCGGCTTAGGTCTTGATTTGAAAGCGGGGATGAAAGCTGCCGATCCGTGGAAGACATGATGATAGGCGTCTTGATAGATGACGTGGTTGAACTGGCTATTAGCAGGAGTTTCAAGTGAGAAGAAAATAATAAGTTTTGTTTGGCTCTCGAGTTGCCAGCTTGCTTCTCTGACAGTATGTAAACTGAGGTGATTCTCAGATGAAGGTATTTAGAAGGCTAGAGACATCTTCTTGCAACTTGTTTTTACAAGGAGCCCTATTGCATCTTCTAAAGAGCCCTATATCATCTCCCAAAGAGATAATCCATGTCATGGCGATATTAAATGTAAAGAATGGTAAGTTGTGTTTGACTTGCTGAAGCTCTTCAGGACCCAAGCTTCAAATACTGAAGTGCTTACATAAGTCAATCGATCCTCAGAAGGAGCTGACACGAAGCTCCCTACAGTCAACATTCTAACAACTCCCACCTCTCTCCAATAATCGAAAACCACGTCCCTTTGATGGCAGAGCATCCAATCCACTCGAAATTGTCTTTCTCCAACCGAAAATTCCCATCCAGAAACTCCATCTAAGCTGCACCATAGCTTCAAGCTTGCGCCCAGTACGACACATCTCAACCAACATCTCGCAATGGCACAATACTTCCTAGACCTGGTGTACACTCTCACCAACTGCATGAGCTGTTTTCCAGGCTCTCCGCAGCTCAAGATCAATAACAGAAGTTTCAAGATTCTGCGATTGCTAGGAGAGGTAAGCTACCTACTCAATTACGCACCAACCCGCTGACATCGCATTAGGGAGGATTCTCTTACGTCTACCTCGTCCAAGATACCAGCAATGAAGCTCTCTATGCGCTCAAGAAAATACGATGTCCATTCGGTCAAGAATCGGTTGCGCTGGCGATGAAAGAGGTCGAGGCTTATGCGCTATTTGCTCCACATCCAAACATCATCCGCAGTGTCGATTATTGCGTTTCCTCTGATCGATCGGATCCAGGGGCGAAGACCGTGTACATCCTACTACCATATTACCGTCGGGGCAATCTGCAAGATATAATAAATGCGAATTTGGTCAACCATACGAAATTCCCTGAGCGAAGGCTGATGGTACTATTTTTGGGTGTCTGCGAAGCTCTGACGGCAATGCACAATTACAAAGTTGGACAAGGTCCAGGTGGGAGTCAGAGGAAAGCGAAGAAGATAAGAGGGGAAGCGGCACAAGCGGACCAGGAAGCAGCGGAAGAGAACGAGCAGAGACGAGGTAGACAAAAGGGCAGAGAGGTGGACCACGAGAGCGAGCAACAGGAACCTCTGATGGAAGATGAGGTCACCCAGAGTCAAGAGGGCGTTGCGCCAGGGGAAACCAGAGCATATGCGCATAGGGATATCAAGCCTGGTAAGCAACCCCGAATGATAGCAGTCCCCATCTAACGAGTAGCAGGAAATATCATGATTGATGATGATGGCGAACAACCAATCCTCATGGATCTTGGATCTTTAGCAACCTCGCCCACACCGATTACCTCAAGATCCTTGGCTCTAGCCGTACAAGACCAAGCAGCAGAACATTCAACAATGCCATACCGTGCTCCAGAATTGTTCGATGTCAAGACGGGAAGCACAGTCGATACCAAGGTTGATATCTGGTCCTTGGGATGCACATTATACGCCTGTCTAGTTGGGAAGTCGCCTTTCGAGATGCGCAGTGACGAGACAGGTGGAAGCTTGAGTCTCTGTGTGTTAGGAGGAGACTGGAGATTCCCAGATGAAGGTGCAGGAGGTAAGAAGAAGGCCGTGAATCAACCTGGTCAGAGTGAGGATAGCGAGATCAGCGAGAGCATCCGAGAAGTTGTGAGGAAGTGTCTAAAGGTGGAACCATCGGAGAGACCGGATGTGAATGAGTTGATTGAGATCGTCAAGGGGGTTATAGATGAGTTGCCAGAGGATAGCTCCTCGTAGTTGAGGATCTGGCTATGTACACTTTGTCTTGATAGGCGTTTTTGGTGTAGATGGAAGGGAAAGACAGGACAGGGTCTGCTTTTGATGCCAATAATCAGACTGACTATCTCGAAGCGTGAATCTAACATTTGGCGTATCTCTCATTACAAGTCACAGGTCATAAATGCTTTCTCACTTTTGAGTTCAATCTTAATCTTCTTAATCTCAGCCTTGTGAGACTTCCCACACCACAGTACAGGCAGTAGCCTCGGGTTCGGGCGGGACGAATCGTTCCCGAGCCCCGCGATTGATTGACATGATGATGGGGCATGGGGCGATGGGCATGATGGACATGTTGGACCGAAGGATCAGATCTCTGGGATTCAGCCGGATGTAAGGTACTGTATGACTTCATTTCATCTCACAATAACAATCTATTGAGACTTCGTATCTTCTTTTCCTCTCATATGTCCCAATCAACGCTTCACAGGTAAGCTTGATTAACTCTCTACTCTACTGCCTGGCTTCTGCATCAAGCCGAGTCTGGCCTGATCATCCCATCCCATCCCATCGCATCCCCCCTCCCACCACGTTCCAGCCCCCAACAGCTTGTCAGATTCAAGAGAAGCTGAAAGCCCTAGTGCTATTCCATGTTGGCAAACACCTCCCAATCCCCTCCCAAGACAATCTCAAGCTCCCTTTTCTCTCTCTCTCTCTCGTCAGCAGTCATCCTCATCTTCCAAATTCTTCTCCCCTTCTTCCCTTCATGACCGAGATCTCCAAATTGCATGCATAGGTAGCTGAGGTGACCTTCGCTGACCAGCTTCGACCTCGTTCCTTGATTCCAAACAACCCAAGACCCCAGAATACCCAGGACCAGACACAAGATCAGCATCCAGCAACCATTTGCCATTTGCCCGCCATTATTCACCTCCCAAGATCTGCCAGCGCAACATGAATCCTGCTTTCGTCTTGGCCGCCTTGCCGTGGATAAATCTCTAAATGTGGATCGCTTGAGTATTAAAGACACACACCATGCCACTCCTCACCCCCACGGGCAAGCAATACTCTCTACACAAGCTGGTCGCCATGTCCACGATTATGTCTCCCACCCATACCGCCCATTTCCGACCGCTGGTACAAGCTGGAGGGGGAGATGCTAAATCCGAAGTCTCATCTCATAACCTCTATCTCTCCCATGGAGTTCAAGAGCATCTCCAGCGTGTTTACGATGGTCTGCGCGGGGTAGAGCCCACCCTCTCGAAAGCCAAGTTCACAACATGGCTGGCTACAGTGCAGGACGAATCTGTTGTAATTTTGGACGCTGAGGAATACAAGTTCGAGCAATTCCTGGAGGCCGTGTATTACAATCGTGGATTCGAAGCTATCAGTGAAGTCAAGGGGAAGGACATGACCAAACCCCTCAGCAACTACTATGTCAGCAGTAGCCACAACACATACCTCTCGGGAAATCAGCTCATGTCGAAAAGTACCACGGATGCTTACAAGAATGTAAGTTGAATGCCTGCCCAGTTTCGAACATCTGCTAATCAGATAGGTACTCCTCCGCGGATGCCGATGCATCGAGATTGACGTCCACAATGGAGAAGCTCCAGACAGCAAATCGAGCGAGAACCTCTCACAAACATCCTCGAAATCTCCACAATCCCCAAACAAAGCAGATCATAAACGACATATATCAGGGAGCACATTATCTAGTCGAGCTGCAGCTGCGTTTGAGAAAGCAGATGAGAAATTCGACAAGGCGAAGAGGAAATTGGCAGAGAAACTGGGACGGGATTCTCCCAGTAACAAAGATGAGCGAGGAAGGAACATCACTTCGAGCTCGTTAGAGGTTGGGAATTCTATTCCAAGGGCGAGCTCGGTACGATCTACAATGAGTGGTGAACCTTTGGTTCTGCATGGTTGGACTCTCACAGCACCGATTGGATTCAGGGCTGTATGCAAATCAATTCGGGAGGCTGCTTTCCTAACGAGCAAGCTTCCGCTTATTGTCAGCTTGGAAGTACATGCCGATTTGGATCAGCAGGAAGTCATGGTGGATATCATGAAGGAGGAGTGGAAGGGGCTGCTTGTTGATGTACCACACGAAGGATGTGATCCCGAGGAGCGACTTCCAAGACTTGACGAACTTATGGAGAAGATCCTCGTCAAGGTCAAGAAGGCAGTTGCCGATAAACAAGATACCAGTCCACCATCTACCACGCTCGCGCCGGCGCCATCCAAAACTGATTCCGACTCGATATCAGGGTCTGAAGACGAGCGAGGAACTGGCAAGAAGAAGGTCAAGATTTGTGAGAATCTCAGCAATCTGGGAATCTACACACACAGCGAACATTTCGTCAGTTTCGAAGTGAAGTCCGCCACCAAGCCGTCGCATATTTACTCGATTGGAGAGAATCAGATCCAGGACTTGCACGAGACTAGGAAGACTGAAATGTTTACGCATAATCGCAATTTCTTCATGAGAGCCTACCCAGCAGGTTTTCGGATCGACTCTTCGAATGTAGATCCGTCCGAGTTCTGGAGGAAGGGCGTCCAGATGGTTGCGCTCAATTGGCAGAAACTGGATGAGGGCATGATGCTTAACGAGGGGATGTTTGCAGGCGAGCACGGATGGGTATTGAAACCTCCTGGATATCGCAGCGAAACAACCGAGACGATCGATTTTCAGACTCTGGATCTGAAGATCACTGTATTGGCCGGCCAGCACATTCCCATCCCAGAAGATCAAGTCGAGAAGAACTTCCACCCGTATGTGAGATGTGAGTTGCATGTTGAGAAGGAGCAGGATGATGGATCCGAACCCTTGGCTTCCGAGCATCGGAAACGGAAGACGGCATATCAGAAGGGAGATCATCCGAATTTTGGAGAGGCTGGCTGTGTGTTGCAATTCCCAACTATCAAGAAGGTCGTTGAGGAGTTGAGTTTCGTGAGGTGAGTTCACGTCTAACAGGCAATTGGGAATACAAGCTGACGCGTCATAGATTCAAAATCGAGGACGCACGATACGCAAAAGATGACCTAGCAGCATGGGCATGCATTCGTCTCGATCGTCTCCAACAAGGGTATAGATTTATATATCTACTTGATGCGAAGGGACAAGCTACGCCGGGTTTACTTTTGGTGAAGATCGAGAAGAAACTTGCGCCTTGTAGGCCGACTCGGAGCACATTACTTGTTGATGAGAAGCCGGTTGTTAAGAAGAAGTCATCGGTTGATATCAAAGTTCCACCGGTTGTGAAAAAGGTATCTTCTGCGGATATCAAGGATGAAAAGCCACTGGAGAAGACGGAGGTTGATGTCAAGAATGAGGCGCCTATCGTGAAGCATTCCGAGGTTGCTGCAAAGGACGAGACGCCAAATGTCAAGACGATATCTTCGGTTGGTGTCAAAGACGAAAAGCCTGCCGTGGAGAAGAGTCCAGAGGTCACCATCGAGAAAGAGACTCCAGGCGTCAAGACCATGTCTTCAGTTGCCGTCAAGGATGATGCGCCTATTGTTGACACTAGTTCAGGGGTTGAAATCAAAGACGAGAAGCACGTCGTTGCGGAAACTCCTTCGCCCGGCGTCGGGGATGAAAAGGCTGTCGCGGAGAAGAATCCAGAGGTCACCATCGAGAAGGAGGAGCCTGTCAGTGAGAAGACATCGGATGCTGATGTCAAGGACCAAACCATTGTCGTCCAGGCAACTCCAGGGGCTGATATCAAGGATGAAAAGCCCGTGGCTGAGAAGACATCAGAAGTCGACATCAAGGAAGGTGTTAAAGTGACACCAGCTCCAGCTGTCTGAGATCCTGTGGATTGTGGATGGTATGACTTCGAGGAGAGGCAACAGTACTTGGAGGGAATGTACCAGGACAGAATGGGATAGATACCCGGCGTTCAGAGAGCTGTACAGCAATTGGTCAAATTGAATATTGGCTTTGGCTTTGGCTTGTCTTTTGAAAATGATTTCATTCTCAATGCGTTACTCGGCGTTGCATGGTTGGGTGGAGTTGAGTGATGAGACAGAGTCTTTGGCTCTGGTTGATTTCGAGTGGATGTGGGATGAGGAGATATGGTTGTAATAGGATATGAAATTAGCAAAGAGATACCCTTCGATACTGCGTCTTGTCCTTCTAAAATCGGTTAGATCGTGTAATATGAGGTTTGGTTGTCTCTATGATTTTCCTGCATCTCTGAGCTCTAAAATTCGGGCATGGAAGTTCTCTCGGCTACCGTGTTGACGTTCAAACCGAACGCGACTAGCATACAAGTAGCCCCAGCTTCCTCCCTTGCAAATGAGCAAGGACCCCATACTCTTTCTCTATTCGAGTTGAAAAGTATAGTTTCACTTTCGCTGCTCGCTTGCATCCCGAATACTTCAATCCGCACCCGAGTTCCAATGGACGGTCAGCTAAGCTCCCAGAAGCTAACAATTAACAGCAACTGTAATCCTCCAATACAAATTTCCCATCTCAAAATGCCAGGCTCAAGATTTCTGCAAATGGTTACCCCTATGGACATGCGAGTTCAACCTATGGAAGAGGATTGGCTCGGCTTGCCTCACGGAGCGATGCGCTCTAGCGAAAGACTTTTTGACCTATCGTAGGTATATAAACTCAAATGAGCTTTCTACAACCCAAATTCCTCATTCTTTCAGCATAGGCATTTTTTTGGTTGTTGCCCTTCTCTTTTTGAATATGTCTAATGCCAACCTGGAACAGCCCAAATGACAAGATCAGGCCAACCCTGACTTATCTTGAGCGAACCCCAACCAATCAATTAGTCACCGCCTTGAACTAGCGGCATCCACCAACCTTTCTACTGCCAGCCGAGGCTGAGATATTTCGAATTCACCTCTCCCAGTCTGAATCCTCGAATAAACATCAACAATAATCAGCTTTCCCGGTTTCAACAACGACGACATCAACCATGACGACGACGACGCTGGGATTCCGTACTCAGGGATACAATGGCTACGACCTGAAGTACTCCCCCTTCCACAGTGACAAGATAGCCGTCGCCGGTGCGAGCAACTACGGTCTCGTCGGTAATGGTCGTGCTTATGTTCTCGATATCTCTCCCAATGGCAATATTTCTTGCATCAACCAGTGAGTTGATCTCCCCTTCGCTACCCCTGAATACGCGAGGGCTAACAGTCTGCTGCAGGTTTGACACCAACGACGCTTGCTACGGTATCACTTGGTCGGAGGCCCACGAGAATCACTTTGTTGTAGCATGTGGTGATGGCGTTGTTCGCATGTATGACGGAAATGCCCCAGGCAGTCTTCCGCTGGTCAACTACAATGAGCACAAGCGAGAGGTCTACTCCGTCAGCTGGAACCTGGTCTCAAAGGATAACTTTGTCTCCAGCTCCTGGGATGGTACAATCAAGCTGGTAGGACATACCCCACTACCCCGCCATCTGATAAAGAAGTTGTCTAACCTTCATTCCAGTGGTCCCCATCTCGCGCCCAGTCAATCCTCACTCTCCCAACCCACAGCTGCACTTACAGTTGTGCCTTCTCACCATTCTCTCCCTCCGTTATCACCTCTGTCTCGTCCGACTCACACCTTCGTGTCTTCGACATTCGCACACCAGCTTCTGCCTCGAATCACTTGGTCTCCCTCATTCCAATCCATGGTCCAGCTCCCACTCTTCGTGGAGGTGGCCCCAGTGCTCCTAGATCTCCTCCATCTGAGTGCCTCACCCATGACTGGAACAAATACCGTGGTTCAGTCATTGCCACCGCTGGTGTTGATCAAATGATCCGTACCTTTGATCTCCGCAACCCTGCTGCAGGTGCTATGGCTACTCTCGAAGGACATCGTTACGCTGTTCGCAAGTTGTCTTGGTCTCCTCACTTCTCCGATGTCCTGTTGTCTGGTTCCTACGACATGACCGCTAGACTCTGGACTGATGGTACGGCCATGGGTGTCAACGAGCTAGGTAGTCAAGGTAACCCCCGTCAACTTGGTCAATTCGATACACACACCGAGTTCGTCACTGGAGTCGATTGGTGCTTGTTTGGTGCCGAGGGATGGGTTGCTACGACCGCTTGGGACGAGCGAGTTTGTGTCTGGGACGCTCGTGGTTTCCTTGGCAAATTCTAAGCCCCTACAAGCATTTTCCACACTTCTCATCGGACGGTGATTTGCGACACATTAGAGATGGAAGTTCTACTTCTCTTCTCTTTCGGACAGTCAATTCCAACACGATTGAGGGTCTGGGTTCACGACTTTACGACATTTCATGATGGCTTTGTCTTCCAGGGTTTCCTTTTCTGGTTGCATGGATACAAACGACAATGATACCAGGCGTTGGGATGGTGGCTTGTACAACAGGGCATCTGCATACAAAGGTTTTCTTTTCGCATGGGTGGTTATTTTCATGGGGGCTGCTTTACACGCATGGATGGGCTGCATATGGGATCGTTCTGCTTATAAACAACGGAAGGGTGGATGGAAGCTTTGATTGGTCACATTTCATGGAGCTGCTTCGGCGGTTTCTGCAGATTTGTGATTAAGATCAATAAATTACATAGAAAATATGACCTCATTGATCAAACTCTTTCTCTTGCTTTTGCTTTTGCGCACCTTTCATGCAAGTTCAGAGGAATGCTTCAAGATCTCCAAGGATGCCATTACCCCTTTCCTCCATGGTGGTGATCATCATCGTCGTCATCATCCTCATCGTCGTCGTCGTCATCCTCATTAGCCTTGATTGCTTTCTTCAGGACCTTCACAATAGCTTCGTAAGCAGGATGTTTAGTGAAGTCCGGGAACCAAAGGGTAGCAGCTCCTTCGCCTGCGAAAACATCTGGAACCCAAGAGAACTACACATAAAATATTAGCCTTCCATCATCACACCCGAGAAAGAGAGCGGGGACCACATACCGGATCATAAAAGTCCCAGACCGTAACGCCAACACAAGCATCAACCTGCAGGCACGCATGAACGGTATTCGCATAGTCAACTGCTTGCTGGGCAAGATTGGTCGCGTTAGTTGGGAGAACAATCCTAACATCCAACTCGGTCACCGCAACCTCAACATCCATAGCAGCGAACTTCTCCATATTCTCAATCTGCTGCTTCAGATTGGGTGCGCTGCCCGATTTGAAATGGGCCTGCAGCCCCACACCGTCGATGCGGATCCCGTCGTCCTGGAGGAACTTGACGATGTTCTTGCGGGCCGAGTTGGTCTTGTTGGAGACTTTCTCGAGGTTGTAGTCGTTGTAGTAGAGTTTGGCATAGGGGTCTGCTTTGGCTGCGGCACGGAAGGCAATCTTGATGTATTCGGGGCCGATGTGGTGGAGGAAGGTGGTGTTACGGTACGTGCCATCGTCGTTGAGAGCTTCGTTCAGAACATCCCAGGCGTAGCATTGGCCTTTCCAGTGGTTGGCGACTTTCGTAATGTGGTTTACCATTGCGGCGGTCAAGGTGGCCTTTGTCCAAGTTTTGGATTCGACTGATGTTGGTTAGTTGGGTGGTTTGGAAGTGGCTGGGGGGATGTACCCCAGGGAGCAAGCTGGCTGTGCCAAACAAGTGTGTGGCAGCGTAGATATCTTTTGTCTTTCTTGGCAAGGTTGGTGACTACTTCGCCCATTGTGAAGTTGAATTTATTCTCTTCGGGCTCGGTTGCGAACCACTGTTGGCATTGTCAGTCGACTCATCTATGAATTTATGGACTGGTTGAGAAGATACCTTCTGTCCATTGCTTCCAACCAATTGACCCCACTCCCGCTTATCCCTCAATATTTTGACATATTCGGTATTGTTCAATTCTCCCACATCGGTAGCAGTCCCGAAATACTTCTTCCCAGCTTTGACGGCCAGTTCGTGCAATTGAGCTGAGGCAAAAGGCATGACTGCAAAAGCAGCCAACAGAGGTTGGAAACGCATCTCGAATATCAAGCTTCAGAAACTTCCAAAACGTAGAAGAATTGACGACATGAACGACGAGGAAAAGAGAATGTAGGGGATCCATAGCAAAGCTCTTATACTTATAGCTGAGCTACCCAGGTACAGTGCCAAGTATACCGGATAAAGAAGTCAGAGAGAGATTTCTTCATCCGCCAGGCCGACTGGAACATGGATATATCAGATGTTTAATCTGGACCTGCATCTTTCACCCCGCTTAGTACCAACAACTCGGCGCGGAATCCATCCCATGTCACCTCATCAGCAATTCAATTCATCTCGAATTCATCATTCGTCCGTACTTCAAAGACAACAAAACACTCTAAACTCACCTCAGGCCAGATCTTCCGGGTAAAGTAAACACAACTGTCAAATTTCCATTAGACAATCCCAAAGACGAACATACCCCCGGACTCCCAAAAGTCCATATTGTGGCTTCGTATGTCCAATTCAGGTTTGGCAGGAGGGGTATATTTACGTTCTAGCCAGTCTGCGGAGATGCCAAGTTAGATACAGGGCAAGGCTGAATAACCGGCGTCCGATCCTCCCTCCCCGCGCCGTTTCGCCTCCAGGGACATCGACAACGTGGCGTTGGTGTTTTTGGGAAGAAAGAGGAGAAAAGTTCTTGCGGCCCCCCGCTTCCATTGTGGCAGAAGGGGATGAGGAGGAGAGTTTACCTTGGCAGGCGGGGTAAATTGGGGATAAATGCATCCTGGTAAGCGGTCAGGAAGAATTGTTTTGCCGAGGATGAAGATTTGAGAAGCGGTTTGGATCATCGGAGTAGGATCTGTATTTCGCGGTTAGTATTTAGGTGATGGGTCTTGGAAGGATGGAGATACGAATTTGGGTGTGTTGTTGTGATTGGTAAGGTTGGGCTCGCTAAATTCAGGGGCTGAGGACCAAAACATTCTTTTGTTTTCGGATTTGACCGAGCAAAAATGATACGGCTGACAAGATGCACGCATCATGTGGCATTCCCCCCTGAAAAATTCGAGTCCAAAGATCCAGAATTTCGCCAGAACATCACGAGTCTGAGCGAAGTAGGTTTCCAATCCGTCCCCTGGCCGGCGTTCATCTCGTTCACTGACCCCAGTTCTATTGATTACTGCTGCACCAAGCACAAATTCAGGATTCACACCCAAGAATGAAGAGCCTCTTTATCTGGTAGATAGTACACCGGTTTCGATGTTGGCCAGATCGATCCGAACTCCGAGGGATCCTGGTTGTTTGGATTCCCTGAGTTGGTTAGAATCATAGCACGTTGCAGCCTCCCATCTCAGCATTGGAGGATGCCATGTTCTCCGACATGAAGACAATTCGAGAGTCCCTAGCCATCAAAAATTCCATCTCGACCTGAAATTGGGGGTTCAAACCTCAAATATATGACGACGGTCTGCAAGATGTGACGGCGAAGGGTCTGGTTTTTCAAAGGGCCCGTTATGGACCTCGAATTGATAGCTATTCCTCGGGAAAACGCTCATAGCTATATATCAAATGGCTCTTCGATTTGGATCTCTAAATAGAGAGATCCAGGAAAATAATGATCTGTGTCGCTTGACTTGCTTCGACTTGAGATGTTTGGTCACGGAAGCCAGGGCTCTGCTCGAAACAAAGACAGAGATCAAGACCCGGATCTAGCCGTAGACGAGGCTTCAACAATTTGATATCTCTAGGATCTCAGCTCAAAGGTTGCAAACCCAATAACATCTCACAGGATCACTTCGACAAAACCGTGTTGATATTCGGAAACATGGCTTTGGTCTTGTGCCCCTTTCCTCAAAGAGTGTACCACCTGCCCCTTCACATCCAATCACCTGAGACCTGGAGAACCCCGCCTCTAGCCGTCAGCCTTGGCCAGAATCAACCACGAGGGCTTTGACTTGTTTCGACATCTCTGTGCACCCTCAATCGCACTACCTCTACACTACTATGACCTCGTGGTCCATCTCTACCCTCCTCGAATATTGATTGATTGACGCAGATATAGATGTCTTCATTATTTCCTCCTTGATCGTTCTGTGGCTCTTCTCTCTGGATCCTCCTCCGCACCCCTCCTCCTCGAACCTCCCCGAACCCCTCACGATGTATCCCCAGATCAAACTACGAAGTCCATTGATTCTTCTATGGATCATCTACGGAATATCCTTGACATCTGGATCAACGGTCAACATTCCCGGCCAGCAACCGCTTCTGCGCCTTCAAGATGATCAGCAGCCAATTCGCAACGAACCAAAGCACCCAGAAGCCCTCCCAGCTATTCTAGATGCGCTGGACGTATTGCAGGACGAATACTTTGCAACCTGGCAGGGAATATGGCCTACCTCGATCGATTGGACATCTGCGGTTATAGGAACATACTTATCCGCCGCGCTCAGCACAATCTCGACATCCTTCCCCTCCCTCTCATCGCCGAAAGTCGCAGAGAATATCCTCAACAAATACTTCTCCCAACTCTCCGCCTCGTACTTTGGACAAGATGCCTTTGCTCTACGACAAGAAGCGTACGATGATATGCTGTGGGTAGTTTTGGGCTGGTTGGAGAGCATAAAATTCATCAACACCCATTCGAAGGGCCATTACGATGAGCTGTCCGAGAAAGCGGCAGGATGGTATGGCGAACAATGGACTCCAGCTTTTGCACATCGGGCTCGACTCTTCTGGGATATTGCTTCACAAGGTTGGGACACTTCTCTCTGCAAGGGAGGGATGATTTGGTCGCCTTATCTTACCCCCTACAAGAACACCATCACGAATGAGCTTTGGATCGCAGCATCGATTTCCATGTATCTATATTTCCCCGGAGACGAGATTACTTCTCCCTTTGGATTACCATCGACTGCAGATACGAAGTCACACGATTCGAAATATCTGGCTGCGGCTATCGAGGCATACAAATGGCTTAATGATAGCAATATGACGGATGTCAAGGGACTGTACGTCGATGGATATCATATCTCTGGATGGTCACGCGAAAGTCCAAGGAATGGCTCAAAGCCCAATACGAAATGCGATATCCGAAACGATTTTGTTTACACATATAATCAGGGAGTTCTTTTATCTGGCCAGCGAGGTCTCTACGAAGCAACTGGGGCTCGATCATATCTCGAGGAGGGGCACAAGCTTGTTGAAGATGTTATAGCTGCAACAGGGTGGAATCTAAAGCATCATAGCGTCGTTCCTGACGATGATGCGACTGGTAGAAAACTCGGGAAATGGCATGGACTTGGCCGCTCTGGTATTCTCGAAGAAGCCTGCGATGCTGAAGCGTATTGTTCCCAAAATGGCCAGACATTCAAAGGGATCTTCTTCCACCACCTGACCTTGTTCTGTGCCCTACTTCCTGAGCACCTGGTTCTTCCTAGCGAGCTCTTCCTCACCAAGGACGCGGGAAGAGAGCCTCCTGGAAACCCTCTTGAGGTCAAGAAATGGCACGATAAGTCCTGTACCAGATATGGACATTGGATCAAGCACAACGCCAAAGCAGCACTCACCACCCTCGACTCGGACGGGAAATTTGGAATGTGGTGGGGAGCACCTCCTCATTCCGAATCCGAGCCTGATGCTGAGGTTACGCTACCTGAGAATGCTGTCGATTATCGAAACCGGGGAATTCCGCAACAATGGAAGGGTATGAAGTGGTACAGACGAGATGCTGGAGAGCAGAATATGGACTTCGAGAGCAATGATAGGAGAATCCGGATTCGAGATTTAAACGATAGAGGCAGAGGGAGAACGGTTGAGACTCAGGGTGGAGGCATTATGGTCTTGAGGGCGTTGTGGGAACTTGTGGAAACTAGATGAGGGCATGATTTGACGAGCACATGAGCATTGTTTATACGGAGTTTGATTTGGCTGAGTACAATATGCATTTGTTGATATGGGAATTGAATTGGATGAGTTTAGTGACAGTTGTTGACAACGTGAAGTATCCCTGGGGACATTAGAGGAGTAGAAGTACCTCGCCCCTTTTGACGCTCGGCAAGCGGCGAATGCTCAGTGAGCACGATCCACCATTCGGGTCAGGATCCACGGCACAATCAAGCATTTCCAAGCCCTTTCCCAGCAAGCCACCGTCATGCCAAGATGTATCTTCAACGTCTTCAAGATCTGAAAGATGTTTCTCTTCTCGCATCATCTCAGCTCATCTTCGTTCGTAACCCTTAATTATTTCGTTAGTTCAAAGTCATGTCTTCCAACATTTCGTCAGAGTAGACGGATCAAACCATCCCATCTCTTCACGAGCTGCGTAAGCTCACACCCATGCATACGTATCCAACCTCGTAACTCCCCATACTCGTAGCTCAGCCAGGTCTCTTCAACTAGAAACACACCCAAAGAGAGCCATGCAAGCGCGCCTTTCACTGGGTCATTCATCTCATCCGCCACTCACACGCCGCACCTTCAGCTATTTCCAGCATCAACGTCCCCGGTCTGCCCGTTTCAGCACTGGAGATTAAAGATGGGCCGAAGTCCACAATGCCGCATTCCGTTAGTTGATGGGAGGCTATGGCGACCCTGGCCTGTCTTGTCCCATTGCTTCTGATCTGAACTCTTGAATCTCTTGGAAATGCTTCTTTTTGTGGCATCTTTGCTTGGCTGAACCGTCGTTACCGATTTCTTTGTTTATCTATCTTTTCGATCTGATTTGATTGGGTTTACCGATTTGACTTCCTGGGTATTCTGGATTCACGAACTGGCATTCTTCTACAAAACCTTATACTTTTTGTGCACTTTCTTTCTTTTTTGTTTGTTGGAGAAGTGAGAAGTGAAGATGAGAGGGTCACAGATAATAGCTGGGGCAGCAATATGTGCTTCCTGGGGTCAAGTTACTAACGCAATCGAATTGGATATCACATCAACAGGTACGTACCATCCCTCGCCCATTTATCCAAATCTAACATTGCCAGATTCAATCAAAAGCGCAGCCGCAACAATAGCCTACGGAATGATGAGCTACTACACGGGAAACCATACCGGCGACAACCCAGGGAATTTACCATCTCCGTATTATTGGTGGGAAGCAGGCTCCATGTTCGGCACCATGATCGAATACTGGTACTACACAAATGATACATCCTACAACCCGACCGTTACAGCAGCGGTGCTCTCTCAAGTAGGCGAGGCAGAGGATTTTATGCCTACGAACCAGACGAAGACGGAGGGGAACGATGACCAGGGTTTTTGGGCCATGGCAGCCATGTCTGCTGCTGAGATGAACTATCCAAATCCTCCGGACGATGAACCGCAGTGGCTGGCTCTGGCGCAGGCGGTGTTCAACGAAATGGTATCTCGCTGGGATGACACAACTTGTGGAGGAGGACTACGCTGGCAGATCTTCACATTTAATTCTGGATATACGTATAAGAACTCCATCGCGAATGGATGTTTCTTCAATATCGCATCGAGATTGGCGAGGTACACGGGCAATCAGACGTATGCGGATTGGGCTGAGAAGACGTGGGATTGGATGGAGGGTGTTGGATTGATTGGGGACGATTACAAAGTCTATGATGGTTCGAGCGATACAGATAACTGTACTTCGATCGACCATATCCAGTTCTCGTATAATCAGGGTATCTATCTGTTCGGGTCGGCGGTCATGTATGAATTCGTAAGTCCTCCTTTCATCTCCTGACATAACTCACCTCACTTCTTGGCATCACGAAGCGAGAAAAACACCAACTAACCGATCCCAGACAAATCAATCCAGCACCTGGCTCACCCGTCTTGAAGGACTGCTGAATAGCACAGATATCTACTTCAAAGACGGGGTGATGTACGAACAAGCCTGCGAGCCAGTAAACACAGTCGGGACATGCGACACGGATCAACAGTCCTTCAAAGCGTACCTCTCACGTTGGATGGCGGCGACTGCGAAACTCGTGCCTGCATATCACGACACGATCATGGCGAAACTGAAGACATCCGCCTCGGCAGCGGCAGTGCAGTGTTCAGGAGGTACGGACGGCGTGACATGCGGTGAGCATTGGTACCAATCGTATGATGGGTTGTATGGGCTCGGTCAGCAGATGAGTGCGTTGAGTGTTGTGCAGAGTATGTTGATTGATCAGGCGCCGCAGCTGGTAACGAATGCTACGGGAGGAACTAGTCAGGGGAATGTGAATGCGGGATCGAAGAAGAGTTCGAGTAGTGAAGTTATCACGCCGGCCACGAGTGGGGATAGGGCTGGGGCGGGGATTTTGACTGCTTTGGTGATTTCGGGATTGCTTGGGGGTGTTGGGATGATGGTTACCGGGTCTTGAGGGGTGACTGAGAGGTGGGATGTTAAAAGAGGAGGTGAGACTTATATTTGTACTTTTTCTAATGGTTTGTTGGACTTTTGGGTGGATATCATGGCATAGCATAGCAGCTCGGCGTACGGAGTTCTAGTCCCAAGGGAAGGAACATATATTGAAATTTTATTTGTTTCTGATATCTATGCCTTGCAGAGTTGGATTTTATGGGCTCGGTTTTATCTTCCCGTCAAGCTCAGAACTGTTTGACTTTTAGGAACACGGAACAAAAGTTACGGTATGTAAGGAACTGTGGGTGTGATCTCTTATCTTATATATAAAAATAAAAATTAGTCTTAATAGCGACACGATGCATTGAGGGGGTCATATAAGAGAGAGAACCCTCAAGGGAACCCTTGGTGCGAAAGCTTTGCATGGGTGGCCAAGGGCTGGCTGAAAATATCCCTCCCCTACAGGCTTAATCACCTCAAACCCATCCGCAGTGTCGAATTCAATGCATTGTGAAAGATACGCTACATAGCCAGGTATATATCGCGGGGTATTCTTCTCCAGCAAAAGTCATGTATTGAAAACCCATTGAGGAAAATGATTGCATGCTAATGCCACTAACTCGGATATCCACATCTCACAAATCAAGAGCATCTAGAGAAAAAGAAGTTTACTTCTTCGCCTTGCCTTTACCCTTGGACGGGCCCATGGCAGCCTCTCTTCGCTTTGCCTCACGAGCGTCAATTTCTGCCTTCTTGCTCTTCTCGGCTTCTTCTCGCTCTTCCTTCTCGGCCTGGATGTGTTAGCTTTGTCAATAGTAATGCCAAAGAGGATCAAACGTACCTGTTTCCTCGCTGCCTCCGCCTCTCTCTTCTCCCGGATCAACTTCAGTCTAGCCATATCCGCCTTGGCCTCATCAGTCTTGCCAGCTTCATGCAACTTCTGATATCTCTCCTTCGCCTGTTGTGCCTGTACTGCCTCCCTCTCCCTACGACTCAACTCGGCCACTGGCTTCTTGCCCTTGCCTCCAACGCTCAAATCCTTGACTCCTTCAGCGACCTCTTCTACACTGGCCGGTGGGGCCTTTGCCTGATTTCTAGCAGCCTTGGAGTGGTTGGGATTGGCAGGCATATCATCTTCACTCTCCTCCTCCGAGCTCGATGGCATATCTCCAGCCTCCACAACCTTCCCCTTCTTTCTTGCGATAGCAGCCTCCTTCTTCGCCTTTGCGGCCTGACGACGCTCCTCACGGGTCATGGCTGGTTTATCCGCATCCTCTTCCTCGGAAGACTCTTCCTCAGACGAAGTCTCCTCCTCTTCAGATGAAGATGCGTTGGGATCCTTCTCTTCGATTTCGTTTCCGTCTGCGTCGAGGGGTCGGAGGTTTTTGGAGAAGTGCTTACCACCTGGTAGAATTAGTATATGCAATGGCAGATTAGATGGAAAACATACCTCCTCGAGTGAACTTCTTGAATTTTCCGCCTCTGCCACGAGCGCCACCTGGGGGTCCTCCTGGAGCCATGTTGATTGTGTAAAAGAATGAAGAAGTTGTAGTGGGTATGGGATGAAGAGGATCGTGCGAGGTGCGGGTAGTTGTTTGCTTCGAGGTGGTCTGATGTGATGTTTTATCTAGAGGTGGAAACAACGATTGTCGAGCCCAGTCAAAGACGAGGTATTTGAAGAGAACAGTGAACAGTGCCAGTGGGAATGGAGGGGCACAACAGGGAGGGGTCATTTGCCCCCACTTGACTCAGTTCGCTTGTAAGATGCACTAATACATATCGGATCTAGTTTAATATCACATGACACAGTCGAAAATTTCCTTAAATCGCGAGCTCATCTCATCCTCTTCTTCTCTCCTTACATAAAACACAATCCTTCATATTCACTCTGGCTTACGCCCACAACAATGGCATGTCTTGGAGGGGAAAGTGGAGGAGAGAAGAGAATCTATCGTTGATACTTACCCTGCGGCCTGTGGCATGAGAATGCGTTGGGTACGGAGAAATATTTTACGACGGGACATATACCATTGGAGATCCTGGACGGAAGAGCATTTGGAAGGACAAAGGGCGAACGATTCAGCTATGTCAGATATACTGGTTGGATGCGATCCACGGGTAAGGAGTTGAAGGGGACGTGGCTGTTTTGGGTTGGAAGATGAAAGAAATCGTCATCAAAGATTGACTTTGATTCCTTTGTTCCGTATTTACCTGTTTATCATTCAGCAGTGTTCTTTCTATATTTATTCGGTGACTGCCTCAAATGAGTACAAACTGCATATTTCCCCAACCTCGCCTTTCTCAGAATTTGTGGCCTGCACATTCCTCGTTCTCAAGTCGAACATACTTGCAACATCATCATTATCATCATGTCTTCCTGCGGTCACAGCACGATTTTCTCCTTCCTCCCTCCTACCCTCCCCTTCCTCAAGGAGAACTTCCCTACGCTTATCCCCGACTCCAACATCGACCGTATGCTCCTACGCTGTCGACTCTGCGACCTAATCGACACCCAGGCTGCAGCCGACATGGCAGAAGCCTGTCCTGCCGGTCTAGAGCCAGAATCCGACATCGAGAAACAGATCAGCGAACTCAAGCAGGCCATCACGGAAGGTGTTAAGATGGATGCCGAGAACGAACTGCCTATATTACAGAAGAAACTGGACGACGCAACCTACGCTACAGATCAGAGGATTTTAGCGGCTTGGAAGATATATTGGGCCGTTTGGGGACCAGGGGATGGACCGGGAAGAGAGGACGAGGAGGATTATGGAGAGGATATCGAGATTGAATTCCCGCTTCAAAGGGAGGACAAATCTGAGTTTGCTCCCGTAGAGGATATCAAGATTGATATTGAGATTGAAACCCCGCATGAAGAGGAAGTCAAGCCTGTGGTTGCGAAAGTGGACAGACCAGCTAAACCTTCTGTCAAGAAGCCTGCCACGAAGCCTGCCCGGAAGTCTGTTAAGAAGTCTGTCAAGAGAGGTAAAAAGTAAGTTGCTTTACCCTTCTGAAAGACTGCGGCATGTCAAAGTCATGAGAACGATGTACGGCTTTGACCATGATCACCACATCCAATAACGAGGCTATTTCGAATTTAAACAAAGTATCAAAATCTAGAAACATAAAATTCTAAACTAATGCATTCATTATTCAAAATTCTGTGACTCTTAGTATTGGTTCAATCCGTTTGGCTGTAACAAATATCCTGTCCAAAGTTTCCCATGTTCCTCCTCCCCAGCCAGTGACAACCACCAACCCAACAACCGAAGCGATCCACCTCACTTACGCCCAGCCATCACGAGGCAACTCCAACACCCATCTCTCTCTTACCATTTTCACAACCAAACCCAAATTTCATCATCTGCCCACTCACATATCTCAAAATGACGAAACCCACCATCCCAATCCTGCCAGAGAACGCAGAATTGCAGTATCTTGGCGAAGGAGCTGCGAATATCGTATATCGCATCTGCCCCCCTCAGCCGGGCACGCCACCACCTACTGAGCTTGAGGAATATGGCGAGGGGACGCCGCCGCCGAGCGAGATTGAATTTTTCGAGGGGAATAGTGAAAACTGGAGTGTTTTGAAGAGTATGTATTTGTAGTAACCTGATTCGTCTCTTGTTCTCATGCGTTGTGAGATGATGGTGACCGCGAATGAAGCCTCATACGCACCTGAGTCTCCAGTACTCAACCCGGGATATCTACTTTAATCTGGATCAAGCTGACCCCCCTCTCCAGATAAGCTCCTCCGCGTCCGTAAAGGCCTCCCAACAACACTCCCTTGCGCAGACGCCCAAGCTGCATGGGAAACCCTCATAAAGCCCCTCTTGACGCCTTCCCACCTCGTGACGCAAAGTCTCGTCTCCCTCCGTCCAGGCTCAGTCAAAACAACATACTACCACATCCACGCCCTGAACACCTCCCTAAAAGCCTGGGAGAACAGCCGGTCTCCCGCCATCTCAACCCAAGATGCTGAATCAAGACCCTCCAAACGCCGAGGCGTGTACCTAGCCGATGACGAGTATGGTTTACTGGTCACGGATATGAGTGGCCCAGACGTTTTGCAGTTCAAGCCGAAATGGCTTGCTCAGTCTCCTTCTGCGCCAGAGGGGGCGAGGAGATGTAGACAGTGTGCTTTGGTTGCTAGGAAGGCCGCTCTTGCTCGCTCTCAGGGTTCAGCTGCGAAAGGCAAGGATGGACAGGAAGGCGAGGGGGGTGGGTTTTGTCCGCTAGACCTCCTCTCAGAGAATATAGACGATGTGAAGAGAGTCGCAAGTGCGATTCTAGGACCCTCTGCCTCTTCAGAGACTGTTTCTCGGTTTGCGAGCTGGGTTTCAAAGACGGATTTGTTGACGAGGTTGAGGGATGTCCAAGTGCGAATGGATGGACGTGGTGTTCTGGCCGCGAGAGCTGACGATGAGAATGAGAATAGGGATTTGAGGGTCGCGATGACAGTTAGGGATTGTAGTGTTTTCGTAAGGCTGCCTGGATCGGGTTTGGGGGACAGAGAAGGAGAGGAGGGCGAGGTTGAGGCTAGGATAGGAGATCTGGATGTTAAGAGTCCTGATAAGCTGGCTTATTGGCAGGAGACTGAGCGTGCGCTTGTTGGGGAGGGGTGGTATGTCGGGACTGAGGAGACGGGAGGGGAGAATACTTGTTCGCTGGGGAGGGGGCGTTGACTGGAGAAGAGGAAAGGGAAGAGGTTGGCTTAGTTTGAGGTATTGTTTGGAATTAGGGGGGTTGAAGGCTGTGGGAAGGTTGATCTCAAGTTAGCATTGAGCACGGAGTTTGGTTTGTTGACTTTCACAGAGCAAGCATCCTTTATTCTTCGTCTCGTCCCTCGCGTATTCTAGGGGCACATTCTGTACACAACACACCAAGCCCCCAACAAACTCATTAGCATTTTCAGTTACTTCTCAAGGAATTGGCAAGGAAGCAAGTAAGTCAATGGACATGCCATCAGCACGTCTCGGTGTATCTTATTCGTGAAACTCATCATAATACAATGTCTGTCTGTCCCTAACTCCCCGAAAATGATCAAATGCAAGAACGCCTTGGTCGAGATGCCTTCCCTATCCTTTTCTCCCATACTAGAATTAGAATGTCTATATCCTTTCTCCTCGATATCTGCCCCACGGGAGATCACACCCCATTGCCCCGCTTGCTCCCCTAGACCTTTGGTCTCTTGGGCAAGGGCTCGCCGCTCTCCGAATCATCATCGTCTACAACAGGACTAGGTCTCTTCCCATTCGAAACCGCACTCGTACTTGCAGTAGCCCTCTCCTTTCCCTTTCCCTTCTCAATCACCGTCATCTTTCCATGACTATCATATCCAACTCTCTCCTTGTACGTGCTCAGTAACCGCCCATAATCCTCCACAACCCCTTGCAGGACCTCATCCAACTTATCCAACCGCTCTTCCTTCTCCATCTGGCTCAATAACTCCTTGTTGTGCTTATACAAGCGTTTCTTAACCCAAAGCTGCCACAGACCAAATTCGCGCGACTTGGGTGACGACTTGTCAAGAACATCGGCTTTGCGAACAGCTTTTGGGATGTAGGCTAAGAGATGCATCTCTACTACGCGGAGGAATTGGCGAGGGGCTATCTTCATCTTCTTGCGGATCTTTTCGAGGGCGGGGAGGTCGACTATGTTGCTTGGAATGGCTTCGTCGAGTTGAGGGGTGATTTGGTCGTTAATTTTGATGGATTTGAATTCGGGGAGGGTACGTAGACGGGCGAGGTCGTTGATATCTCGCATGTCATCGAATGCGTAGTTGGGGTCCTCAACGGTGATCTCGACAGTCTCGGGTTCAGCGAGGTAGAAATCGAATATGGAGTTGTAGAACCGGGAACCATATCCGCTGCCGTGGAAGGGTGGTAGAATAACGAATTGTGATATCCGTGACCGACACGGGAGAGAAGAAAAGGATATGTTGTCGAGGGGCAGTGTGAAATCAGCCTTTGCCTCTTTCTTCGATCCTGGTTGATTTGTGACGGCTTGGAAATGGAAGTATCGGTAGACAGTCGAGTATCCCATGAAAGCATACGGGTTGAGATCCTTCGACTCGTCCTTCTGGTAATAGAAAAACACGGTCCATCTCTCCAAAGTCCACTCCGGCTCATCCAATGCAATAATCGTTCCACCTTCGATAAAGAGGGGTACCAAGATTTGGATGCGCTTCAAGAGTTGCTGGACAGCTACATCTGCAAGATTGCCTTTCCAAATCTCGAGGATCTGGGATCCCGCATCGATTGTCTGCCATAACTGTCCTGGTGGTTTCCAATCCTTCGAGATGGGATCTGTAATAGCTTTGTCAAAGACGGAGGGCTTCTCAAATGCAACTGTGATCCGTCAGCGAATTCCCCACCAGCTTAAATACAGAGTCCATACGTTTTGGTAAGAAAGGTTCCAGCAACTCCTTTACATCAGTAGCCTCCGTCTCGCCGACTGCCGTGAACTTCTTGCTGTACGAAACTTGAAGATTTGGGCGCATATCACTCGCATTGTATCGCAGGTTGATTTTAAGTCCTTTGTATCCAAAGATACGCTCGTCGTCGCCGAATATCGAGTAGGTCATCTTGGGGTTGAAGGTATGTAGGGTCCTGGCTGCGCCCACGTCTGGGGCAACGATGGAGATTTGGAGGGCATCGTTGGACTCTGTGGACCCTATTTGATTCTTGTCAGTTTGCTCGTTCGAGGAGAGATGCGCGAATTCGAGTTGGCGACGCGCAGGTGCTGACACGCAGAGCTGAGCGCGGATATGTTTGCGCCGATGGGGATAGCGGCTTGATAGATGAGAGGGAGATATTGAAATACTCACAGTCGTCTGTTTGGTCTGCCATTTTGCTTGTTGTGAGTCTGCGAATGCTATTTAGGCAGAGTTGTGTTGTTGAAGAGAAGTTGTCTCGCAGAGGTGATTTTCGCGATCTCTTGAAGTTGACGCGCCGGGTCCACTTTCCGAGTTCACTACAAACTTCAGCCTTCAGGCAAAGAGCCAAAGAAAAGACAGAACCTGAAAGGTGAACTGGATTCTGGAAGCCTCTTGTCACCTCCTAAGCTATTAGAAGCTTGTAATGGAGATTCTAGACTTTATTTTTAATAAGTCTGTTTATCAGAATTCCTCATCCAGAGAAATTGATTTACAGTGAATTAATCCATCATTATTCTATCTATCAACCATCCCTCTAACTACCTAAACGCCGAGCTGAATACAAAACATACAATCCTAATTCACTACAGATATCTTATTAGACAGCCATCTAGCAAAAGTAACGCTCCTTGCATCCACCTCTCTGGCCACTACATCAGCGGTCCAGAAAAGCAAGGGGAACATCACAACTCCTGTCAACCCAACACCCATCGCATACTGCATTCCAGGCTGCCTCCCCGTCCAACTCAAAGTCCTCTCACTCAAGTTCCAACCCATGGTGTACAGAAACGTGCCGTGGCATATATATAAAGCGAAGCTTATTCTGCCCAGATACTGGGCTATGCGAGTGGTGAAGATAGATTGCAGAAATGGTGCATTGTCGAGTATGAAGACGAGGTAAAAGGCAGCGATGAAAATCCAGAATGTGTCTTGTACGTACTCTACTCCAGCGTAGTGAGGGGGAAGGTAGTTTGAGAGGAGGATGTAGCCTGGGGAGTTGACGGCGCCGAGGTCGATGGCTGGCATGCTGATGATGAAGAGAGCGAGGAGGAAGTTGGCAAGCAAGAAAGAGTTCATGGATGTCCATTTAGCTGAGGATGAAGCGGAGGAATCCGAGACAGGTATCTCATCGTCTGTGGTTTCGACGGAGTGAGACTTTTGGGTTTGAGAACTGCTTTCACGCTCGTGGTGAAGTTCGCAGAGGAGAACACCGCTCAAAAATAGGAAAAGGTGTGGGTAGGCATAGTAGGAGAGATAGAAGACAATTCCACTCAATATAGCTATCCTCCAGCGACCTCTAACTCGCGAGAGAGCCAGCAAGGTGGTGAAAATGACCATAGATCCGTGGAGCTCCACAGGGATAGTCCAGAGATTGGTATCGTAAACTGGATTGTACCCTCCCGGATAGTTGTTGGGACGGAAAGGGTCTGAGAGACCAATCACGCTGTAGTACCAAGACTTGAGATGCTCCCAGAGAAATGGCGATTGAGGTGGTTCTCTTGAGGCGGTCCCAGAAAACCCAGCTCCTGTACCATAGAATCCAAAGTATGTGAAGAGCATCGAGAAAAATGTTGTCGTCGCAGGCGGGAGTACAAGTCGAAGTCCACGTCGAAGGACAGATGAAGAGAGGGAATCCAGGACTTCTTCATATCGACCTTTGCGGGTGAGGGAAAGTGCTTTGTAGCTTAACGAGAAGCCTGACACGACGAAGAATATGGCAACCATAGCAGGTCCGGAATAGAAGAGTCGGATGATGGGGAGTTGAACGAAATGATAATCCTCAGGGCTGCTGCCCCATCCGCGGTTCAGAGGCCAATACCAAAGGACTGACGAGTGATGAAAGACCACCATCAGTGACGCCACACCTCGAAGTCCATCTAGCCATGCTGTCGGATGTAACTTCTTCTGCGCCTTTCCATCTCCCTTCTTCATTAAACTTGGTGTAATCGCCACGAGAAACGCGAGGAGTATACAGCGCAACCATTCCCACCGTGGCAGAATCTCAGCCCACCCACCCCTCGAGCCATATCCCTCTTTCAGCGCCGTATCAAACGCAGCACTGTTACTGACATTGGCCCGACGATTCGCACTTTCTGGATCGCAATCGGGATGATCTGGGGAGAGAAGCTCGAGCTCTTCGGGAGTGGAGAGGGGTTGGTAAGTGGGTTGTGGTTCAGTCAAGAGGAGATGTCGATTTCGCCATGCGAGCATGGTTTTGCGGATAAGGAAATCCATGTGGGGGATTAAATGAAAGTGTGCTAGCAATACATTAAAGCAAGAACGAGTAAAATGCAGAATATAAAAACGTAAAGACTGAGGATTTAGAGAGCAACTGAATGGAAAGAAGGTGAGATAAGGCACGGGAGATCTGAGTCTGGCAGAGTCAAATTAATGGGGCGCTTGTGGCTTCCAGTGCTGGCTGGGCTGCTGAATCCCAAAGAGGAATACTTGGCAGGGGGCCTTGGAGATCTAGATTTAGGTCTTGAATGCATGAAGCTATCTCGAGGCTGAGGATATTGATTCCATGTCCATCAGATATGGACTTAACTTGAGCAATTTCCAGTGATTTGGACACTGTCTCTTCATTAGTATCATCTGTCAAATCCATTTGACACCTGGGTGAATTCCGTGGTGCATAAATGAAGAAAATAGAAATCGATAGCTGAGAGGTTGTGGCGTTTGCGGAGCTGAGATTGCGGATACGATAGGGGTCAGGGGTATGCAATGCTTGACAACATCCTGAACGGGGAAAGCGTACCGACCATGCCAAGGTTGGTCCATCAATCAGTGAAGTGGAAGTGCCTGTACTTCCCACAACTTCGTTCTGTTTTGATCGAATGAAAAGAAATAGGTCTGATACATTGAGCCGGGAGAGTGTGACCTTGGACATTCTGGCTCCTTGATGAAACTACAATCACAGTTCTTTTGAAGCCAGAAATTCACTAAAAACACAGACTTATACATCGATGACCGCAAAGTACCGTCTCCAGAGTTCCTTCTAAGAAAACGGCTTGTCCAGGAACAACAACCTATCACGATCTTTATCTTTGCTATCTCCTACAAGTTGTCTCTTTATTCGTCTTCATCACTCTCATCGACAATGCGAGTGCGCCTCGACTGTTTCTGAGGTCGATATCTGCTACCAGCTTCGGCTGCTTCATCCTCATCTGGAATGTCGCTTCCGCCTCCAACGTCCGAATTATGCTCACCAACACTACCCCTATCTGAACGTGGACTGTTTTTCGTCTCCAATCCCATCTCAGTCTGTTGCAGGTCACTCCCATCGTCGCTTTCAGCAACGATTTCAGCCCATTTGTATTTGATCGATGCTTTTTTCGCAAGCCGTCGTTTCTTCGGCGCTGGTTCATCTGCCCCATCTTCGCTGTCTGCATCGCTCTTCTTCCCAGATTTGTTTTCTGGTACCCCTTGACCTTTCGTCTTGAGTGCTCTCCGCTTCTGTTTTGATTGTGCGCCAGTGTCGCTATCCATTGTCATCGCAGCGGCTACTACAGCGCGCTGCTCAGCAAGCTCCCTGTCGCGAATTGCGGTCTCCTCCCTATCTTGCCGAATCCTTGCCAGCCTCCCACGTTCCTTCTCCAATACTTCCTCTCGCTCTTCTTCTCGGCGTCTCAATTCAGCTTGACGGCTTTCCTTAGCAGCTTGGAGCCGCTCCTTGTTCTTTTCTTCGTACTCCTTTTGGCTATCAATGGCTCTCTGAAGTTGCTTTCGAAGAGTGTTGCGAGCCATATTGGCACGCTGATCGACATCATCCTTGGGGTACGGACATTGTGGATGAACAGCGATTTCGTCTAGGGCTACAATTGCCAACTCAATACCCTTTGCGGCTGCCTGGACTTGCTGTAGCGACCGCTGCGTCTCGCTCAGAGAGTATATGGAGGTGGCAAGCTGAATCTGGACGAAAGCAACGTTGAACTTAAGATAGACTTGTTCTGAGGCAGATTTCAAAGCCTGTTCGGATATGTTAGTCTGTCGGTTCCCAAAACAAGACGCAAACAAACCTTCTGTGAGTATTCAAGCGCCATTTGAAAAGCATTCAGATCGTGATCAGCCTTTCCCTTCTTCGGCCACACGCGGCCGAGGCAGGCCAGTACAGTGGGATTATTGGACTCGTTCTTCTCTTTCGATAATGCTATTTTGTAGCTCTCGATAGCTCGAGAGTACTGCTTCATCTCGCTGTATATGTGACCAAGATTGACGTAAATGTAAGCATCTTGAATGGTATCTCGGACTTCATGGAGGATGAGCAAGGCATTCTGAAGATCTTTCTTATCCTCAATAAGCGCAATAGCAATGCCCTGTGCAGCATAGGCGTTCTGGTGATCCAATTGGAGTACCTTTTCGAAGAATTTAATAGCCTTGCTATACATAGCACTTCTCTTTTGTTTCTCTTGATCTGTTCTCCGTCGCATTTCTCGAGCAGACTGCAAGTAAATCGAGCCCATGCCGACTAGAGCGTACTGGTCGTGCTTATCGTAGTTCTGCAAGGTGTGTTTGTAATGGCGTAGCTCGGGATCTTCGGTAATATTGTTTAGTTTCCGCCTCGAAGTCGCTTTGCTCATGTACCAGCCGTATAAAGCACGAACTTCGAGATCTGCCGAGTTGCCTTCGTACAGCTTTGCAACGGAATGGGGTCCTTCGTCTTCGGGAGATTGGCACAGTTTGATGTATGCAAGTCGAGTCAGGGCATCAGTGTAGCTGTCGTGTCGTTTCAAGAGCAGCTCGTAAACCCCAATAGCCTTATCCGTAAGACCGCTTGCCTCGTAAGCTCGGCCCAGGTTGAAGCTGATGGTGGTGATGAGCGCATCTACGTCGGCGTCGGTACTGGCATCGTTAACCTTCTCTCCAAGTCTCATGCAAGCACGCAGTGCTGCCTCAAACATTTCGCCAGCCACCTCGTAATCATTTATCTGGAAGTAGAGGCATCCGATGTTGTTTGTCAACTGTGGTGGGGAAAATTGACGAAGGGCACCACGAAGGGCCGTTTGGGTTTCTGAACTTTCTCTCACGTCGATGTGATCCTCCGATTCTACGAATTGGTCGAGTTCCAGTTGTTCCACATGCAGAAGGCACTGGAGGGCCTTGTGTGGATATTCTGTCTCGTAAAGATGGGCTAGATTCAACAACACCGTGGTGTCGGGCAGATGGGTGCTCTTGTGATCCTTCCATGTGGCTCGTATGCTTTCCAGAAGTCGAATTGCTCTCTGTGCAATCTTGTCTTCTTTCGGAGCAGTACCCTGACCACCGAATGCTTCCTCAGCGAATAATGTACCTAGAAGGTGCTGGCTTCGTAGTTCCGAGAATGCTGGACCATCTTCTCTAGGCGCAGTTTGGCTTCCCCAGTATCATTCTGAAGGATAAGTAATTGGGCTGCGCCGAACTTTGCAGGAAGATAGCCAGAATTGCTGTCGCCCGACCCGCGAGCATCATCTGAGCGGCGATAGCAATCGCTTGCTCGGTCGAGACTGCCTGCGTAATGCTCTTTCTGTCCAAGTGAGTACCAGCCATCACTTGCAATGGCATTGAGATCTGTGTATTGAATTGCTTTGTTAGCTAAAGTATCAACAGTCGAGAAATATTTCATCGATAAGAAGTGGCTAGCAAATGTTACGCAAGTAAGTGGGAAGATCGAATCTAGCTTGAAAGACTTTTGCATGTACTCTGTTATAGCTGTCTTGTAGAGGCGGCTGAATTCGGGGCTCTGTATCGGAGTACTACTAGAGGCGTCGAGGTAATAGAGGCCGACCAAAGTAGTGGCAATTTTAGATTTAGGGTTGATTTCGAGACTTCTTTCCCAAACCACTTTGGCGTTCTCTTTGAAACCTAGTTTCCAGAGACAATAGCCAATGCCAACTCTAGGATCTGGGTCAACAAAGTCTGGCATCTTTGCGAGAACCTCTTGATACCCTGCTAAAGCTTCGGGATACTTTTCTAGTGAGAAGAGCACCCTTGACTTTCCCATCACAGCTAACATGTTCTTCCCCCGAGAGGCTCGATTGGCATCTTCGAATGACTTGAGTGCCGCGTGCAGAAGGTCGGCTTTCCCAGAGTCGATGGGATCCCCGCTGGCTCCTGTCAATTTCGAAGGTGCTTGCAGAGACGCCTTCAACAGGTACAGAACGCCGCGGGCGAGAAACAAGGGTGGAAAGGAACCATTGATCCGGGAAGCATCATTGAGAGCCGAGACAGCCAATTGTAGATAGTATTCCTTAGTCTTCGCCTCCGACACGGGTTCACTCTCAGGCGCAAGGCGAGGTGCGGTTCGGCTTTTCCAGAGATACATCCAGCATAAACAGCTCACAATGCTCAGCGCAACCACCGAGTTGTTCTCTTGTATTGCACTTCTACCGCGGATAAGCGTTTCAATGGCATAGTCCACCTTGCTTTGCTTCGCATATGCAAGAGCAACCGTCATCCAGTGCCTTGCGGCGGCGTGCTCTATCTCAAGCAGGAAGCACAGCTCGTTCGGATCAGAGAGGTTTTCAAGGTAGATTTCGACAGCATCGGCATCGGCCTCGTCTTCAGCTTCATCATTTGGCTCGAGGTGAACCGGGATGTCGAGTATTGAAGGGACATCGGAGAAGCGTTGGGATAAAAGAATGTCGTTCGCGTGACCCTTCGTTGCACCATCAACTTGGGCATTAGGCCAAGTAGGGGACATGGCAATGAAATTGCCCACCTAGGGTGGTGGTGGTATGTCAGGAAAGGTCAGGAAAGGTCAAGACTATTCGTGGTGAGAGCAGAGCCGAAGGTATGGAGAGAGCAAGGTCATTCATGGATCATCTTAGCTCCAGCTGCGATGTTGACGGAGTGGTTGGTGCACGGGGACCTTGGTGCCTGATGCCGTTATGTTGATTTATGTCGCACGACGCCAACTACCTTATGAGCCTGGTAGGTTTACATGACCGCTGGGCATCTGTCAGGACTATTACGAATTATCTGAGAATGCGCGTATGAAGTTTAAACTGGTTGATATAATTGAAACCACAATCCATTCACCCATCTTCAACTCAAGTCACAATGTCACCCGATCAACGACACAAATCGAAGAACTAAAGTCGATACTCGCAGCAAGGGATCTCGTTGTAATGAATTCGGAAGTCTTGGGAAGTCTTGGCCGGTCAGGTAGTATCGAGATAAGGTAAAGACATCTAGATCTCAATTAAATATATTTACTTTGTACGTTTGTTTTGATCGGAAGAAATAGACGACGCCTAGCCTTCTCTTTTGGCTTAGGAAAGCGGAACACAGATCTCAGGTCAGAAAAAAATTGCTCCCCCTGAAAACTGATAAGAACATCGAAATGAGAAAACGTTGTCCTCCAAATCTTAGGTTAAATTCGACTTGAGAGGCTTTATTACTGCCTCCTTTGGCTATATCTGACCCAGCATCTAATTCCTCCCTGCCTTTCAACGCTAGCCTATCCTTCACCGTCATTTCGACCTTCTATGTTTTTTACATCCAGAATAAGTCCTATATCGTTTATCCCCTCTCCTGCACTAAGCCTCTTTGCTCCACCTCCAGTTTTCGAAATCTCCTTTCGAATTTCTTCGCTGATAATTCACCACCTCACACAATTCTTCCAGCAGAGCAATTTGGGGAGCGAAGCCTCGATTTGTTTCTCAACTGTCTAGTTGGAACGTATCAGTGATAATTCTAGAGGACGGCCAAATGATTATTGAGAGACAGACAGAGGAAGAAAAGAAGAAAGGGGAAAAGCATACTTGCTTCATCTCAGAATGCGTCTTCAACCTCCAGTTGCTGTCACAGCAGCAATGAAAGCAGTCTAGACAAGACCAACTGTCTGGTTTTCTGCTATTATGCAGACGGCTCCTCCTTTCCCCCTTCTCTTCTCCTAAGTCGAAAACGAACTTTTCGTCCTCTCGATGTCGTTCATAACTGAGGATTTTCTCGGTTATTCGTTTCCGTTTGGAGTTTTGTTTCGATACCCAGCTCTGAGCCCAAGTATGGTGGGGTTCTTGTGGTGTTGTGGTGCTTGTAGATCACCCCCAAAACTCCCTCCATGTCCTCTCAGCCATCCTATTCCTCAGCGCCCTCGTCTCCCAACGTTTCCTCTCCACCTCATCTTGTTCCCCTCCAGTACTCCTACGACGATAATTCCACTCGCGTAACTCAGTATCCGCTGTATCCGCCGACGAGGAAGAAGAAGACGAAGCCCAGGAAGTCCTGCGCGCGAGTTCTGGTATCCGCATCCGCTCGAGTGGGCTGGAGCTGTTGCTACTGGAAGGGCCGGAAGAGGTGAGTGTCGAGAGGGGAGATGTGAGTAAGCGTAGTGCAGCATCAGAGAGCGTCATTCCTCCTCTTTTGCCTTTTTCCATTGCGTTATTTGGTTTCCTATTAGGGTTGGGCTGGTTCTTTGGGAGCTTGAATTAAGGCAGGGTAGAGGTAAAGGTATAAATGAGAGAGTTGAAGGAAGGGAAGGTTGGATTACGTTGTTTCTCTCTCAGAAGAAGTGTCCGGAAGAACAGGTGATAGAGTACGAGTCGAGTGAGTACAAAGAGGCTGAATGAAGTCACCGTCCTCTTTACTGATCACACACACAGTAACAATACACAAACAGTGCATAACACAGCTAAAGGAAGAAAAGAAAGAAAAGAAAGAGACGGAAAAAGGTCTGAATCAGCCCCTAGCATCGCCTAAACATTCAACGCTTCCAATTCTCCCAAGTCTGGCAGTCTCCAATCCAGCAGTTGGTTCCAGCCAGGTCATCCATCCTGTTGGTTAGTGGGGCACAGCAGCAGCTTCCTGGCAGCACCAGCTTCATCATCACCAGTCCCCGTTTCAAGCAGCCATCATCAAACAACCACTTGTACTTCTTTTGTTTCGCGAGAAAAACACCAGACACCGTGCGACGAAGATCCCGATATCGACGTCGATCAAACCCGGCAATTCTTTCTCTCTTTCCGATTTGTTTTACCACTTTCCTTCGGGAAAGCCTGCAGCTGCATCTGCATTCAGTTGTTCAGGGAATCCCGGCCACTTACAGTAGAGGGGTAGCGGGGTACTTTGGTCCCTTCCAGTCCAGCATCAACATAACCAACATACGACTTTCAACCGGCCGCAGACACAACACTTTGGAAGAATGACAACCCCGCGAGTCTTTATCGTGCGCCACGGCGAGACAGAATGGTCTCTCAATGGTAGACATACGGGGACATCTGATATCCCATTGACAGCCAATGGCGAGAAGCGGATTATTGCGACGGGGAGGGCTTTGGTGGGTGATGATCGATTGATTGTCCCCAAGAACTTGGCTCATATGTGAGTTGTTCTTTCCTCTTCTCTCTGATATATCTGCCTGGAGACTTGTATTTCTCAATGATTCAAGAATTAGAACATGGAAGTTGGAAGTTAGGTGGATAAATACTAATTACGAATAGCTTTGTCTCCCCCCGTAAACGCGCCCAGAAAACCCTCGAACTGCTCTACCTAGGCTGCAGAGTCAAGCTCCCCTGGCAAGAGACACGACCGCAAGAGGATACGGATATCCGTACAGAAGCCAATGTGCAGATCACAGAGGACATCCGGGAATGGGATTATGGGGACTATGAGGGCATAACGAGTGCGGAGATCAGAGAAATCAGGAAGAAGGAGGGAAAGGGACCGTGGGATATTTGGAGGGATGGATGCCCGGGAGGAGAGTGAGTGGAGATACTTCCTTACCATTCTTCTCTGATCGAGGCTGCTTTGTCTTGTTGGCAATGGAGACGTAAATACAGACTGACTTTGAACCCTCCAGATCCCCTGAACAAGTTACCGACCGCCTCGACAGACTCATCCAGGAAATCCGTCAGAAATACCACTCCCCCGTCATCGGTCTCCCAAAGTCCGAAGCTCCACCTGGCGATGTCCTCCTCGTCGCTCACGGCCACATTCTTCGGGCGTTTGCTATGCGGTGGGCGGGAAAGACGTTGCAGGATGGACCAACGTTTTTGCTTGAGGCGGGTGGTGTGGGTACGTTGAGTTATGAACATCACAATCTTGAGGAGCCAGCTATTCTGCTTGGCGGTGGCTTTATGGTTTAGAAAGGTGCGAGGACGGGAGGGAAGATGGGAACGAGATTGTGGGGTAGGGGAATGTAGGTTTGAAGCTGGAGAGAGACGGGTTGTCCGCGGAGATGGTTGAGGTGCATATATACGTGCATATATACATGGAAGGAAACGAGACGAACTGATTCGTGGGACCATCGGGCATTAGACTTGTACGTATTTGCATTTGTAATTGCGTCTCAACTACGGAAGCATTATAATTCAGACAAACCAAGATTTGACGAAACAGAGATGGCATAGAGTAATGATGAGGCAAGCTTCTTGTTTACAAGTCTTCGAACCTCACGATGTCGAAGCGAGGCTTCGACCTAGTCATCATGAGGTGCCGTCTTCACTATCAGCTCACAAGCCAATGGTCGATGATGCAACGAAAAGTCAAATGACAGTCAGTCCAGACTCTTCAGTACCTACGCATTGTCCCTTTTAGAGTTGAGCAGGTTTGTAAACACTAAGCATCTCAGCACGCTAGACGAGACGAGAGGTTACAATCGAGTAATGATCGAGTAATAGCCGAGTCCCTGACCCAATTTGGTCTACTGCAACCAAAGTGGACAGGTTTAAGAGTTGCTATCGAGTAATGATCGAGTAAGAGGTTGGAGGACATGTGCTTGGATGAGTGGTACCTATAGTTTGGTACGTGTCTGTCCATGGTTAGCTGGCTGAAGAGAGGAGCTGAGGAAAGGATTCGAAGACCCGAGATGCCATGATATCATGTATTCCTTGACGAATCTAGTGTCTTCGATATCCAGACAATTCAGCACTGAGTATAGAAAGACAGGTGCGAGGTTATCCAACACAAGGGGTATCTTGATACTTCTATCAGACTGTCTCGGTCCTACCAAGACATTGCAGGCTCATCAACCTCAGCCTTATCTCCAGCTCCAGTCCGCCCTCCATGTGCCCCTCCATCAAGAATAATCTCCTCATTATCCTCCAACGAATCCTGCACTCTCCTCCAAGTCTGCTTCTTCGTAATCTCCTCGCCTTCTTTCCCTTTACCACCCCCATAAACAGGCTTAATGAGCCCCTTCAGTAGTGGATTCCTACTGAACGCTCCCGCCTTTCCTTGTCCATTCCCACTGACTTCCGCCAAAGGATAGTCCTCCTCGACTTCCTCATCCTCGCTCTGGAAATGATGATAAACGGGCTTTTCAATCGCGGCCATCTTCTTCACCACCTTCCCCTTCACAAGATCAATACTAACAACCTGTCTCCTCTTCTCATATTCCGGTCTTGCATTCCACTCCTGTTCAGCTAGGACTTTCTGTTGTTTCTTGAGTGTACGTGCCCTCTCGGCCGGACTCGCCCATATATTAACACCAGCCGTAATTGGGGTCTCGAAATCCGCCGCCTCGTCCCGAACAGTGGTCCGTTTAGCGTTCTGGGCTTGGAAACCAAGTAACCTGTCTCTGTGCTCTTTGGCAGCTGCTTCAGCGGGACTCATGGCTACTTCTCGCGGTGCTGAGAACGGCGTGGGCTTCTTCGATATCTCTGCTCGGCGGTGCGAGGAGTTGTCCAACAGCATTTTCTCCCTTCCACGCTCCTCGCGGAGTTCTTTGATCATTCCTTGTACCTCTATAGCGCTCAGCAGCGGTTCCCCGCAGAATGTGCATGGCCCCAATCCCTCCTTGACGCAGATGACTTTTCCACAATTGAGACAGTTCGGCGCGGCTGTAAGGAGCGGGTGGCGCGAACCTATGCAATTGCATGCGCGCTTCTTGGAGTCGAGGAGGAGGGTGCTATTGGTGCTTATTTCGAGGCTGCGGATCGCGGCGTCGAGTTCGGTGAGGACGGTCGAGGCGCCGTGCATGGATGTTCCGCCTGTGATGTTTACTTTTGTGGGTTTGGAGGATGAAGGGGTGGGTGATGATATGCGTGTTGTGGGTGTGCTTTTAGATTTGAAATCCGATATCAGAGTGCCGGAGGCTGATGGAGGGGGTTTGTGAGGGGCTTGGGTGGCGGAGGGTTTTGGGTCGAGGGAGAAGGCATTGTTTGGTGTTGAGGTGCCCGAATTGGTAGGCGTAGGTCTCTTTGGCATGTAGTCATCTTCGTTCTTCTTGGTATATGCTGTGCCTTGGGCAGCGTATGTGTTTTCGATTTTGCGGGGTGGTAGAGCATGGAGGGGAGCTTTCTTCCTGGGGGCTTTGCGGGTGCTTTTTGGTACGCCTGAGGATTCTGGGGTTTGGGATGAGGATGCTGCTTGTGGCTTCGAGGTTGGATTCTGCCGCCGCGAGTTGAAGGATGAGATGAATTCGATTGATTGTGGTGATTCGCCTAGGAGGTTGTTGAAATGATCTGCGGCTTCTTGTTTGGATAGTGTAGCTGCATAGTCTAGGACTTGTTGTAGATCAGCTTCCGGGAGAGGGAGAAGTTGAGATAGTTGTGAAAGAGACATGGCGAAGGATGTCTTTCGGGGATGCCAACAGTGATTGGTTGTGTGTGAAGTTCTGTTTACTTTCCATGGAGTTTCGAGGCGAGGCTCTCGAATAAACTCAAGGTATGGCTCGAGAGATCGATGGTTGATGCGTCATCCGGAGTCATATTGGCCGAAGTTGAGCCAGCCCAGCCCTGCCAACCCCTGCACCAGCCAGCCCAACGCTATTCTCACCC